>JASIRB010001216.1:0-37288 GCA_030323885.1 Branchipolynoe longqiensis | reverse complement strand
CAAATGAATCGGTTTTTCCTTTCATTAATCTTATCCAAGTCCTTGCCCCACTCATATAATTTTTTACAGCACCTTCAGTTTTAAATTTATCGTTTAAGTATAAAGCATATACCATTACCGTCTTTACTTTGGGTTTCTTAGGATTGTCTCTAATATTATTGCAAAACATTAGATACTCTCTAAATTGTACCCTTTTATTCCTCCAAGTCCCTTCTGCTAGTCCTGCCGCGAAGTACACACCTAACCTATGTACTAAGGCCCGTCTATTCTCTGCAAGTTGATAAAGGCACAAAACAAAATTATCAACACGCAGAGTGACATCATAAAGACACGTCTAATACCTGGTCGTCATAAGAAACATGTATTTTGGTCAACAATTTGGCTTGAAATAGTTCATCAGCAATTAATTTAGATTTTTCATCAAAATACAACCTACTTAGGGCATCTGCTAGCACTAGATCCTTTCCAGGCTTATGGACCACCTGCACCACACAAGTGAGAGATGCAGCGAACCTCCAAATCTCGCGGGCGCAGGCGCACAAGACCGGATCCTTCCCAGCACCAGTAGATAATACCTGTTGGGAAGCAGCATTATCTGTATTAATGATAATTTGATAGTTATGAGGGTCAGGGGGAGACAAATTTGTCAACGCTACTACCAAATTAAATGCCTCTAATTGTGCAATGTGATAACCATTGTTAAGAAATTCCGGTGAATAAGGTTCAGAATAATAATGTGTTGGACTGAATGCACCCCCACCACGCAAGGAAGAATCACATTCAATGATGCACATTTTGTTAGGGACGTGCTGTAACAAAACTAACCTATTATGACCTTCTGAAAAACGCAAAAACCAAGCTATATCTCTCATTAAAGTATCCGTAACCCTGCTTTTGCCTATAAAAGGTGTCTCCCTAAGAAAATCCAAAATGCGGTTCATAAACACCCGTGCAGACATTACACATTTTGATATAAATTGTAATCTATCTACTAACCGTTGCACATTTTTTCGCGTAACCTCCCTACCAATTACCCATTTCCTACATTCTATTAATATATCTAGTAACTTAAGGTCAGGGATACGAATATACAAGTTTTTTGAATCGATTTCATAGCCCAACCAGATCAATTTTTGAGTAGGGGGAACACATTTTTTAAGTGATAATTTAAGACCTAAACATGTAGTCAATTTGAAAGCATAATCATATGCTTTTTGTGCCTTGGTCAATGAATTTTCCACTCCCACAAAATCGTCTAGGAAACATAAGGTAAAAAATCCCATTTTTCTCATCAAATACACTACAGCTGCCGTCGTTCGGGCACAAGCCATACTGGATGTCCGACACCCAAATGGCGGTGCTATGTCAAAATAATATTTACTATCTACTTTAATCCCAAAAAGAGGCACACTTAGGGGGCAGGTTCTTAATTGTCTGTACGCCCTAGCCAGATCAATCGACCACATAAAACAATCTTCACCTAACTTTGTGATCTCCTTAGCCAACGTCATTATGGTAGGCAAATTATATTTATACGGCTTACCCTGATAAAACCCTTTATTGATCCCGTTGTTAACACCACGCCCCTTTGGATAACTAAGATCGACTATAATTCTCCGTTCATCAGTATTTTTCTTGGGGCGGGTCATAATAGGACTAATTTGCGCCCAGGGACAAAATGGGGGGTCATCAAACGGACCCAGTAATGCGTCATGAGTTAATTCAGTTCGGACATATTCATTGATCCAAAACAAATCTTCCTTAGACTGAGCATGGTTACGTACCGTTGGAGTCGGGACAAATGAACCAGTAAAATTTGCCGGCCAACCATACTCTAAAAACGGAATAATTTCCTTATCCGTGTAATCTAACAATAAAGCTTTCCAATTTGCAATAATTAAACCTGATGGAACAGGCACTCGAGCGGATGAATAATTCGGCAAGCCCGTGGACCTAACTTTAATATAAATATTTGAATAATTCAAACCTACATCACATGTAACATTTAATGTCGGCCACGTAAGTAACACCGTCGCCCTATATTCATAAGGTGATTTATCACAAAACGTCAATACATCATCAGCATAAATTTCAACATCATCTATGTCATTAAAAACAGTAATATCCACACATTCAGCATTATCTTAATCAACTTCAAACGTCAACGGTGATAGAACAGGTGCAGTAACATCAACAATTGAATCTTCATTAACAATTTTAAACAACTTATCATCCGGGACGAACTTACCAACCAGCCCTCCCTGATAATTAACACTACATTGTGGTGAATTCAACTCGGAATTCCTGGTAAGTACAACATTACCATTGTCAATGTTATCAGCAACATCAACTGGGCCTACATGGTCCGAAGTATTAACAGAAGTACACCCTTTCCCACTATGTATACTACCAGATTCAACATGAACTGCATGAACAGGCAACACAGGACATGGTAGTTTATGAACAACAGATTGAGAATGGGTGTGAGAAGAAATATTAACTAAATTAGCGACCGGGCTAATTTTAGGTTGCACCGAGGAGCTGAAATCTCCTCCACATACTGGGACACAGTCCATATAATCAACATTCGACACTGCCGCATGGCCTTTACCGAATCTGTCCAAAGGTATCAGTCCATTAGTCAGTGTACCAGTCAAAGGCACCATCAGATCCAAGCACTGGGTAGACGAAACAATTGTTTTGTTGTCACTATGACAACTGCGTCGGTCGAACCCAGCCGTGGGCAAAACCGTTGTCAGTGGTGTTTGATGTGACGCCGCACCTGCATTTTGTGTACCAATCTGAATCACCGTATTATCAGAATTACGAATACTCGCTAAACAACGCTCTGCTTTATTAAACCATGTATAACGTGATTTGCTTACCAACTCCGAACAATTTAATTTGTATGTAGATCTCCCCCGACTATGATTTCGAGAACGATTAGTGGAACTACCAATCGGTAATTTTTTTAACTTCCAGTTCCCACCCAAAACTTTAGACGGTGTACACCGTCTATTATTCAAACTGGACGAAACAACTCGCGATTTACATACTCTGGGACAGGGAAGGATTCCTACCGAATAACCAGATTGATCACCATGAACAATTTTATTAGGAGTATCTTGAATTAAAGCAGAGCGAACTGGGGTATACGGACAGTGAGGAGCAATTGTTACACAAGTAGGCCGACACGCCACCAACAAATCAACCGCACTGACCTTAGGTTGACCGACATCGACTGAGTTAAATGAGGACGAAGATCTGGCGGTGGCGCCATCTGAAGAGACGGCGGAGCAGCTTGTTACAGTATCCCCAGCTATGCGCAACGTTTCTTGGTTACACGCAGTTCCCGGCCAATTGCTATCTAAAAATGCTTTGCACGGCCAGATGAATCCTCCACGATCAGTTCTTTTGCATGCTGTTTCGTCTTACAGTCAACTTCCTTGTGTGAGTGCTTTTTTCGCAGCTTAAAAGCACAATAAGAACAAATGTGAATAAACTTATTGACACCTTCTCCATGGTCACCTGTGTTCCCGCATGAGCCACCCCGGTTCCAGATAATACACGGTCTAGCATCCACACCCTTTTTATATTCTGTTATACCTGACCACGAGCTAGATTGTGACACAAGATCTATTCTTTTTCCAAGACCACATACATCCCGTCTAACGTCAATTATTTTGGCCTGATCTTCCCAACCTCCAGGCAATCTTTTGTCTGCAACCATGTTAAATATTTTTTCACTATATGTTAGACACGTACTCCATGAATAGTTCTGTGCCATATCTAAGATTGTGTCCACATGTTCTTCCAAATGCACTTTCCACGAATCAGGAACATCACCTCGTTTCACTATTCGACGTATAGCCGCCAAGTACTCAAACCAGGTAGACTCTCCCTGTTTCACCTTTCCTTTCTTCTCTTGCCGTATTACGTATCTATGAGGCACTAATTTTACTGTATTTGCACGCCTAGCCTTTTTACCAGCATAACGGATTAATTCACGCATTACTGAATCTTCACTGTCCGAATCCACATCTGCATCTGATGCAGACCGTTTACATGCGTGACCAGAACAAGTAGAATGACACACTTTACCTTTTGCTTTACGTATGCGACTTGACATATCACACGATCCGCCCGAACGAACCGCCCCGGTACCTGACGCTCGAAGACCAGTGACGTCATCATTTGAATCGGGCGGCTCGTCCGGCTGAATGATATTGTTTCCTCCATTGTGACTTGACTCTTCTAGACCTCGTATACGCTCCAGTAATGGTTCTTGTGCAGCCTTTAATTTTACGTCCAATAGCCTTGCAATGTCATCCAGTGACGGGTGTCCAGTATCCTTGGAAGTCGACGGTATCGGTGATATGGCACCCAAATCAGCCATTTTCAATTGTGTTGTTGATACACGACGACCCACTGACACGTCACTCCGTACATCTTCATCCGAACAAGCTCCAGATGACTCCATGGATCTTAACAATGCCTTGGAATATCTGCCCACTACACTCTTGATTTTCTGTGATTTCGGCATTTTAACAGCCTCAAAGTTTCACTACTGCTTCAACCCTCCGTCAACGACAGTGGCCAGGTAGGAACTGACTTTGCTTAGCATTCCTTACCGGAAGTTAACACGGACCATAGCTACGCATGATCCGAACGGTATCTATGGTAATCAACATATCAAGCCCGTAGTCAGGAATTTTGAATTATGCATGTTTCCGGCAACATGTACAATTATGTGATAGGAATAGACACATTTGTGCAATATTCTGATAATTACTGGATAACCCAGAATAGTCAGGTTAACACAAAACTAATGAATTTAATAATATTGTAATATTGTGAAAGAATTGCGAATCAAACGGATGAGTTGGTAAATCAGCCTAGATGGTCGATTGTGTTATAGGTAGACGTCCCCCAGATGTGCATGGGCCAGAGCATTAGATCAGGTAGAATCCAGTTCTGATTCCCATATAATGAATAGATGGCTCGATCTGCCATGTATGGAGGAGGGTGAAAAGAGGTGGTTGCAGTCTTCCCATTGACTGCTAGGCTGGGAAAGTGAATAACATAGTGCTGTAGTCAATCAGTGTATCATCATCATCATCATCATGATGTCGGTCGCGATGCAACAAAGACTGCTTTCATCACTTGACTGCCGCTCTCCATTTAGCTCTCTGCTGTGAGAGTGATGTCCATGAGTCAGTCTTAATGTCTCTCAGCTTCAGGTTTCTCTTGATGGTATCCTTGAACCGGAGACGAGGGCGCCCTCTCTTTCTGTAACCAGAAGACAGTTGAGAGTAGAGGATCTGCTTTGGTAGCCTGTCTGATGACATCCTGATGAGGTGTTCAGTCCACTGGAGATTCTTTTTGATGTACATTTCATGAAAGCTGCATGAAAAAGTGCTGAAGTGCTGCTGGCTTTTGCAAGTTACCAGTGCCACTCTCTCTGGGAGCAAATAGAGGTTTCACACCGGCAAGAGCATGTCCAGACAGGCACAAAACTATTTGTCCCTGCAGTGGCTGGTCGGGAGATGTTGGGAGTTCCATACATCAACCGCCCTTGATGCTGCCACAGTGACATGGTTTTCTGTTCAGGGTTTGCTCCCTTAGCCTTCGTTTCTGTCAAGAACCTGTACCACAAGGCAGTGGTTTACAACTCTGCAGGGCAGGGGCGTCAAACTCCCAGTCGAGTCAAACCAATGACATACAAAATTGATACTTGTCACTTCCTAGCTTGGCACTCGGCATTATTAGGATAGGGCAAGGACTGGTTGGCTCGGTGTCAGGATAATGTAACTGAGTGGAATATCAGGTCATAGTGCTGGTGGCCTGGTCTCCCACTGGGGCAGAACTATAAAGTTGCTAAGAGTGTGCACTGTCACAAGTCGGTACCCATCCCGATATGACCTTAGATGTTGCCAGGATGTAAGACTGCAACAACCAACTATATGTGAGATATAACGTATTATATGAATATAAAAACCCGGAATTCCATACTCGCTTCTCACATCCACCCACCAGTAATCGGGTCGTGGAGCCTCGGGCTAGTCATCTACTGCTCCAACCTACTCAACCTCAGCTCCGACGGTGGCGCCATGGCTTACCTGTGCCCATTAATCGAATTCACTTAGCGCCGAAATATATATATATATATGCATGTTCATATATAGATATATACATATATACATATATGTGACTGTCTCAAAAGGTGCTAAGCAATATAGGACAAAACTTTGTCCATTGTAACGATCAACATACTATCTGCTTATGCATTTGCTCAGGATACACTGATTTGTTTTTTACAAGGTGTTTCATAATCCCAATAGAATACATATTGACTTGAAGCAAATGTCCTTGTGTTTTCAGTGTAACCATTTCTGTGCTGCTTTGTGTCAATTGTTACAATGGACAAACAAAAAAAGTGTTATCACCTTTTGAGACAGGCTCACCTTTGAAACTGAGTAGATATTGACACCCCTATTGTGTAAGAACTTAAGTATGTTCCGAACAAGTACATCGCCAACCATGTCTGCCCTAACCCAAGATCTGTTCTCCCCGGTGAGAATCCAGGATACTTCTAAAAATTTGCGTTCTCTGTCACGGAGTGGTTAGAGTGTCTGACTTTTTTCTAGGTCAGACTCCTAATCTGAGGGTCGGCGGTTCGATTCCCCGTGCCCCCAGCTCTGCCAATTTGGATTCCCACCGCTGTGTATAACTTACAGCGTCATCAAAGGCCGGTTGCTCTCATACCATGTCTATGTGGTGTGGGAGGTTAAAAATCCCTTGGGTCGGTAAAAGTGTATGCTCGGGCTTTCTATCGACCAGCAGTAGAATGAGGAAGACCAGTTGTCTATGACTGAAATTTCCCCTGCTTAAACAACTAATGGACCAAAAATTAAAAAAAATAAATGAGTGCTTAGTGTGGAGTCTAGGGCTGTACCTCATATATTTAGTACCTCATATATATTTTGAAAAGAGACCAGAGTGCTCACGGCGTATAGGAGGTGGGGAGGAGAGAATGCCCGCTGCGCAGTGAATAACATGGAAGTTAAGTGCATGGTTAGAGAGAAGCATTAAAGGGCTGCCATTATTTATATCCACATAATAAATTATATAGTATATACATGTAGTCTTTATTTTTGCTTGAAGTTTCTTGGCCGGGCAAAATAATAGCCCTACCTAAAGCTCAAATCCAGTGCTAGCGCGAGTGCAGTTCAAGCGCAAATGAGCCAGGCGGCAGTCGCGGGGCAAAAGAGTGGCCCCCAGTGAATATAAAGTGAAGAAATAAATAAGATAAATATAATAAATAATTAATTAAATACAAGCAAGGAAAACTCCGCCTCTTTATATATATATAATAAATTATATTCTATGTCATAGATATTTTTGCGCATGTGCTACTTTCATTAAATGGCCGACTTCTATTTGGGATAGACCCCTAATGGCACCAGTACTATTGATAGTGTTCTCAAATGTCCCGCTTTGTTCTCTCATTTTGTTGCCTAATTATTTCCCCAGGGCTTCGCGAAGGAAGTGGACTTGAGCTCCGAGGACATTGACTCCATGATCTCCGACATTGATGAGGATGGGAACGGGGAGGTCAGCTTTGATGGTGAGCCACTGATAGTGACAGCAAAATGGCTGCACAGACTGTGTAGACTGTCTGTGTTTATGCCTACTCTAAATACTTCCAGCTCGTGAGTTGAGCGTCCATCTCCCGATTTGGTAGCAGATCGTGGGATACTAACCCATGGGGAACCCAGGGGTTCGAGTCAAATCAATGACTTGAAAATGTATACTTGTCCTGCGAAATAGCGAATGGTAGACAGGAAGTGTGAACACTTATTTGTCTCTCATGTTTGCTTGAGTGCAAGTAAATAAGCAACACAAGGAATAATTAGTAGCATGTGGTGAATAAGGGGTCAAATTTCCCTGGATCATCAGCCCATGCCTTCCGAGCCATGCGTTCGGCATTATTAGGATAGAGCAAGGACTGGTTGGCTCAGTGTCAGGATAATGTGACGGAGTGGGATATCAGGTCATGGTGCGGGTGGCCTGGTTTCCCAGGGGTGTACATTACTATAAAGTCACCATGAATATGCACTGTCACAAGTCGATATCCCGTCCTGATATGACCTTAGATGTTACCAGGACGTAAAACTCCAACAACCAACCAACCAAATATGTGTTTAAAGTCTGATGCCCCAGTTGGCTCAACGTGAGAAAAGCAAAGCATCAAGTTTTTGGAAATTGAAAATACTTATCTAGATTTCATCGGCACTGTCCAATTTAGATACTGGTGCATTTATTAAGCACGTGTTGCTGCATAGAAGGGAATATTAAGTCAATTTAAGATGTATATGAGACTGTCTCAAAAGGTGCTAAGCAATATGGGACACAACTTTGTCCATTGTAATGATCAACATACTATCTGCTTATGCATTTGCTAAGGATAAACTGATTTGTTGTGTACATGGCGTTTCATAATCCCAATAGAATACATATTGATTTGAAGCAAATGTCCTTGTGTTTTCAGTGTAACCGTTTCTGTGCTTTTTTGTGTCAATCGTTACAAAAAAACGAGGAGTTATCACCTTTTGAGACAGGCTCATATATGTATGTATTAATTCTAGCTTGTCACATCAGTAGACTCACATCACCTAATTAGCTGCCTGCTTTATCTTTCAGAGTTCTACAAACTGATGACAACAGAATAGTGTTGTTGTGCAGCCTCGTATCGGAAAGGCCGGATGCTTCTCGGCAGGAATCCAAATCGAGGCTGTGGCAGTGTTGACTGTGCACACACAAACTGTATGGGGCAGCATCAGTATGCATGCGCATGCGTTCTCTGTGGCGGTGTGGTTAGAGTATCTGACTTTTTTTCTAGGTCAGACTCCTAATCTGAGGGTCGGCGGTTCGATTCCCCATGCCCCCAGCTCTGCCAATTTGGATTTCCACCGCTGTGTATAACTTACAGCATCATCAAAGGCCGGTTGCTCTCATACCATGTCTATGTGGTGTGGGAGGTGAAAAATCCCTTGGGTCAGTAAAAGTGCAGGCTCGGGCTTTCTATCGACCAGCAGTGGAATGAGGAAGACCAGTCGTCTATGACTGAAATTTCCCCTGCTTAAACAACTAATGGACAAAAAAAATAAGAATATCGGTTGAGGCAATGCATATCAATTATCATTCCGACGGCCACCTGCATGGAATAGCTCATTGAAATAGAACATGCAGGAATACTGCCTACTTTACATTCCATTCCACATTCTTTGGTTCGAGGCCTAAGACAACAAGTCTTTGTTGCTGCCCAAGTGTGTATTCTGTAGCCTTGTGTAAATTAGAATGCATGGCTATAATAAATTTAAAGTTGCATAATCCTGTGAAAGCATTTTTTTTAAAGTTGCTTAAACGAAAGCACTTAAGTAGATTTGATTCAAGCATCTTACTTATAATTCACCACACTCGGACAAACAAGACACAAGATGTAAATTTATATTTGATATTTTTTAATTAATCAAATATGTCAGGGCTTCAAGGAAACCTATTAGTGCATATATCGAACGGCCGACATGGACCAACTTAACAATCGTGACATGCGGTAACCGGGTGGCGATCGAACAACATTGTTGACCAACCACATAACAGAGAAGAGTATAGATCAAGCGGCCGGCAGGGACCATTCTTAACTAGTATTACATCATGTTATTGAGATGAGGTTAAAAGTACATAGTCTAACAATCAGAGAGACAGCAGGTTGCTTAGTATCTAGTTAGTTGTCATTATTCTCGAGCGGCCGACAAGGACCAATGTTAAGAGCAAGTTTATCAGTAATGCATAACGGTTAGATATTATATTACCGATAATCCATTAACAGATGCATGCATGTAACATATTTAAGAATACATGAGCAGCTCGTGTGAAGAGGAATACCAGTGAAGCCACAGATGTGACACCAATTAGTTTATCGTTAACGGGAAGTATAGGACAGCAGCGCTCAACCCTGTTAGGGAGGGTGGGTGGGTGATCAAAATCACTGTGCCAACGAACACGTCGAATATGTGTCACTTTTACCTCGCATATCGAGATGCGCAATAAACTGCCCGTTGCCTCGTGTGGCAAATTACTCATGTCAGCGCGGCCAACATGTATATTGTATACCTAATAAGTATTTATTGATGGATAACATGAATAAAATGTTTATTTAACAGAACCTATCATTGCTGCATGACTATGATTTCAGCATTTCAATGTGCACACTAAAATGATTTTGCATGTTTACACTTCAAATATCCCCAAGTCAGCCTCTTTTTTTGTTTAATTAAAAGTTTGAATTACCTCAATCTATGGATTAAAACCGATTACTTTTATTCCTGAATATTAGATTCATATATTTAAACAATTAGAACCTAATGGGTATTTCTCCGGTCATTGTACAATGGTGCATACAATTTAACCGCTATTAATAATAAATTGTAGTATTACACTGATCGATTTAGCTGTTACAAGATGTATAGAGTTTCTGATTATGATCAGTCTAATTTTCTTCTTCTTTTAAAAAATAAAATGTTCAAGGGTTGTTTCTTCCTCTGAATAACATATATAATGATAATAATAATAATAATAATAATAATAAACATTTATTTCCACATGATCATTGTACACACAAGTTGATATTTATATCAGTAATTTTTCACATGAAAAAGGAGAAAGTAGAAGTATAATACTTATGAGTCGCTTTCCCCATTTAAAAATAACACTTACTAATAGTCGGGGCGAATGCACTTATCTCTCAGCACTAATGACAATTGGCACTACAAGTAGGTAGAAGCTTTCTTCTTTCTTTGGTTTTAGCTTTTTTTAAACGTCCAATTCTGCCCCCTTTTGCTTTGCATGTAGATAACTGTAGTTCTCTACTGGTATTGATTCGTGGAGAGCGGGACGTAGCTCAGGCAGAAGAGTGTCCACCTGTGAAGGTGTGAGTCACCCAATCGATCCTTCTCAGTGGACCCATTTGCAGTTGGGGCTATTTTCCATTCCAACTAGTTGTCCACAACTGGTTCATCAAAGGCTGTGGTATGTGCTCTCCTGTCTGTGGGAAAGTGCATATAAAAGACCCCTTGCTGCTTGTCGGAAAGAGTAGCCTATGTGGTAGCAGCAGGTTTCCTCCAAAGAAATATGTCAGAATGACCATATGTTTGAAGTCCAATAGCCGATGATAAAAAATCAATGTGCTCTTGAGGCATCGTTAAATAAAGCAAACTTTCCTTTTAGCATCGATTGGTTGGTTAGAGTTCTGTGGGTGATATTGATGCCTGCATGTGTGACCTAGATTTGCATAGACGATGCTGCCAAGAAAAAAGACACTGTCCTGGGAGGGAGGGAGGGAGGGAGGGAGGGAGGGAGGGAGAGGGAGAGAGAGTTTTTGTTTAAAGTTGCAAAGTCCGATGGTTTTGAATTTCTGTATTTTTTCTGAGATAAATATATTAGATCGATCTCTAGTATCTACTTTACATTAGTTCAAAGTAACTTTTATTTTAAATGGTAAACTTTTGAGATATTTTGAGTGCAAACATAAAAAATTGGTTTTGGCAAGCTTGCCAAAACTCTGACGCCATAGACTTCTGCAGTAACAGGTTCTGTTAAATTGACTCAGATTTGCCTTCTATGCAGAAACAAATGCTTAATAAGTGCATCAGTATCTAAGTTAGATATGTCAAATCAAATCTAGATAATTGGTTTGGTTTTGAAAATTTGATATTTCATCAGACTATGCAGCTTTAATTAAAGGAGAGGATTAGATGGAGGGAAACTTGGTGGGAGGAGCGGATAAAGAGACATGTAGAAATAACAGGGGTAAAAATGATGTAAGCATACAGGAGGTCTGGGGAGAGCTGCTAAGTGTAAGAAGGTGGCTAAATGGAAGGTAGGGAGCTAATACTATTAGAGCTAATAGTCTGATCGGGGACAGGCAGCGTGGACGACATGGTGCAAAACGCCCGACACACATTAACAATTAAAGAGACCTTCTGCGACTGGAAGATGGCTCGACTTGCTTCTTGTGTATGTCTGATAGAACTCGCCCTGCTGGTAGAATTGAATTTGGGTTGTACTTAGTTTGGCAATAAAGGCACACCAAAGACCTGAACTGTTGACACCCCCCCCCCCCCCCCCCAAATAGCCGATGTTTACTTTTTGTGCGGGGGTGGGGTGGGGGGCGTTAAACAAACAAATAGAATTAACTACTGCAGGGTCGTGATTACCTGTCGCCGATACGATAAGATTTGCCCCATCATCACTGATATGCGCAAAAGATGAGTGATGAGAGCGTGGGCGGAAGGACAGGAGGACAGGCAAGCAGACAGGCAGACAAACGGACAGACAAGCAGACAGGCGGGCACAGGAACAAGGAAATGGATGGGCCAGCAAAGCAAGCAAGTTGACAAACACAGGCAAGCAGGTATATAAACAGCCTGGAAGCAGACACATAAACATAAGGATGAGCAAGCAGACACACAAACAAGCAGAATGGCATGCAAGCAGACACACAAACAAGCAGAATGGCAAGCAAGCAGACACACAAACAAGCAGAATGGCATGCAAGCAGACACAAACAAGCAGAATGGCATGCAAGCAGACACACAACCAAGCAGAATGGCAAGCAAGCAGACACACAAACAAGCAGAATGGCAGGTAAGCAGACACACAACCAAGCAGAATGGCAGGAAAGCAGACACACAAACAAGCCAAATGTCATGCAAGTAGACATACAATCAAGCAGAATGGCATGCAAGCAGACACACAAACAAGCAGAATGGCAGGTAAGCAGACACACAACCAAGCAGAATGGCAAGTAAGCAAACACACAAACAAGCAGAATGGCAAGTAAGCAGACACACAAACAAGCAGAATGGCAAGCAAGCAGACACACAAACAAGCAGAATGGCATGTAAGCAGACACACAAACAAGCAGAATGGCAGGTAAGCAGACACACAAACAAGCAGAATGGCATGCAAGCACACACAAACAAGCAGAATGGCAAGCAGACACACAACCAAGCAGAATGGCAAGCAAGCAGACACATAAACAAGCAGAATGGCAGGTAAGCAGACACACAACCAAGCAGAATGGCAGGAAAGCAGACACACAAACAAGCCAAACGTCATGCAAGTAGACATACAATCAAGCAGAATGGCATGCAAGCAGACACACAAACAAGCAGAATGGCAGGTAAGCAGACACAACCAAGCAGAATGGCAAGTAAGCAAACACACAAACAAGCAGAATGGCAAGTAAGCAGACACACAAACAAGCAGAATGGCAAGCAAGCAGACACACAAGCAAGCAGACTCACAAACAAGCAGAATGGCAGGAAAGCAGACACACAAACAAGCAGAATGGCAAGCAGACACACAAACAAGCAGAATGGCATGTAAGCACACACAAACAAGCAGAATGGCAAGCAAGCAGACACACAAACAAGCAGAATGGCATGCAAGCAGACACACAAACAAGCAGAATGGCAGGAAAGCAGACACACAAACAAGCAGAATGGCAACCAGACACACAACCAAGCAGAATGGCAGGTAAGCAGACACACAACCAAGCAGAATGGCAGGTAAGCAGACACACAAACAAGCAGAATGGCAAGCAAGCAGACACACAAACAAGCAGAATGGCATGCAAGCAGACACACAAACAAGCAGAATGGCAGGTAAGCAGACACACAAACAAGCATAATGGCATGCAAGCAGACACACAAACAAGCAGAATGGCAGGAAAGCAGACACACAAACAAGCAGAATGGCAACCAGACACACAACCAAGCAGAATGGCAGGTAAGCAGACACACACAAGCAGAATGGCAGGTAAAGCAGACACACAAACAAGCAGAATGGAAGCAAGCAGACACACAAACAAGCAAATGGCATGCAAGCAGACACACAAACAAGCAGAATGGCAGGTAAGCAGACACACAAACAAGCAGAATGGCATGCAAGCAGACACACAAACAAGCAGAATGGCAAGCAGACAAACAAACAAGCAGAATGGCAGGTAAGCAGACACACAAACAAGCAGAATGGCAAGTAAGCAGACACACAAACAAGCAGAATGGCAAGTAAGCAGACACACAAACAAGCCAAACATCATGCAAGTAGACATACAATCAAACAGAATGGCATGCAAGCAGACACAAACAAGCAGAATGACATGCAAGCAGACACACAAACAAGCAGAATGGCAAGCAAGCAGACACACAAACAAGCAGAATGGCAGGTAAGCAGACACAAACAAGCAGAATGTCAGGCAAGCAGACATACAATCAAGCAGGATGGCATGCAAGCACACAAACAAGCAGAATGACATTCAAGCAGACACACAAACAAGCAGACCTGCAGGCAAGCAGACACACAAACAAGCAGACTGATGGTCAAACAGACACAAAAAGACTGTTGGGCAAACAGACACAAACAACCAGACAGATAGGCAAAGCGCAGACAGACGAGCACACAGACAAGCGAGCAAGCAGATAGATAGCCACACAGATATGCGTGCAAACCGACAGGCGAGCTGAGGCACACAAACGGCAGACAGACAGGCAAGCTACAGGCATGAGGAAAGCCAGACACAAGCACAGATGGTAGGCATACTCAAGACTTTTTCGATGATGGAAAAGAAGGCGATGGAATAAAATGTTATAAAATTGTTCTCCTTTTTTTACAATTTTAATATTTGTAATCTCAGGTGGTACATAGATAAAAGATTCACCCCATACTTGTAGTATGGCTATTCATATCGGCACAGAGTTGGTCAACTGAGCAAGAACGCAAAATGACAAGATGGCGGCGATAGAACGATGTCGATTTCACTTTTAACGTTTATTAAACGACATGTTTTATAAAAAAAATTAACTCAAAAGTAGCGGGTAAATATTGAGATGTATGTGAAGAATATATTTTGCTTCTTAAATTAAAGTTGCATAGTCGGATTTTTTTTAGTTTATTTCACTTTTCTGAGATAAATATACTGAATTGATCAGTAGGATCTACCTTACTTTAGTTTGAAGTAACTTTTATTTTAAACAGCTAAGTTTTGAGATATTTGAAGTGTAAACACATAAGATTAGTTTCGGCAAGCACACACAAATTCTGACACCGTGTGCTTCAGCAGTAACAGCTTCTATTAAACTTTCTCAGTATTCCCTTCTACATGACAACAATGCCCTAATAAGTGCATCAGTATCGAAGTTAGATATGTAGAATCAATTCTAGATAATTGTTTGGGTTTTGAAAAATTGATGCTTCATCAGACTATTCAGCTTTAAGAATTCATAAGCTTAATTCATTTCCCCACCATGTCGAAGTTTTCGTCAGTTTTTCTAATGGGTTGGTTTTCACCCCTACTACAAGTAGCCTACGGGATGATCTTTTACGCAGCTGTGTACCTGTGTACTTGTGTGTATGGAAGTTAGGCATCCTGGTGTCAAAATATACGGTCTTTCGGTCGTCATAGGCGAGCTTGGAATCATATCAATATCTCAGGCGACGGAGTTGGGGACCATTGTTATGTAATAGTGACGCAATGTGTGCCCACTCGCTGTGTGACATGAAAATAACTATGTGTAAATGTTATGATGCATGGTGACCGGGATTGCGGTATGATGTCCGGATATTAAGATCTGGTTACTAATTACAGGAATATTTCCTCGATGCACCAGGAAGGTGCAAAATGGAGAGGGACATGTATTATTGTTTAATGTAACTGTATGATGACCACTTGTTACCACGGGACCACTGGGTAAGCACACCAAGGCATCATCATCATCATCATGCTGTCGGTCACGATGCGACAAAGACTGCTTTCATTACTTGACTGTCGCTCTCCACTTCATTTCATGAAAGCTGCCTGCAAAAGTGTTGAAGTGCTGCTGGCTTTTGCAAGTTACCAGCAACACTCTCTCGGGGAGCAAATAGAGGTCTCACACCGGGAAGAACATGTCCAGACAGGCGCAAAACTATTTGTCCCTGCAGTGGCTGGTCGGGAGATGTTGGGAGTTCTATACATCAACCACCCTTGATGCTGCCACAGTGACATGGTTTTCTTTTTAGGGATTGCTCCCTTAGCCTTCGGTTCTGTCAAGAACCTGTACCACTAGGCAGTGGTTTACAACTCTGCAGGGCAGGGGCATCAAACTCCCTGAGGTATTGCAATACCTGCATACCTGCACACCCAGCCATTCTGCATATATTAAGGACACCACCTGCCCTAGGGTTGAGTGACAGGTGCCCCCTTTTGGGTGCCACCCCTCCCAGGCTGCAGAGGTGTCTGATTGGCTGGCTGTGTGGGCCCAGTCAACCTTGCACTCCTTGTGCTTGCTGGACAGAGACACACTCACTCTGGAGATACCAAAGGAAGCAGTTCACCACTGAGCTATGTGTAACACCCATAGGACTTAGGTTCAATGGGTTGTAGGCACTGATTTTGACTGAACCAGCAGAAGCTATGTGGGTATGTGTAGCAGGTTGTATGTGAGCCAGGGTGGCAGGTCACTAGTAGGTGAACAAGAGTTGTAGCAATAAAGCTCAACCCTATCACTGTCAGTCTTGTGTGACTTGTCTCCCTTTCTTTCTTATGGGTTGTATTTTGGTATTTAGTGGGGGAGACTGGACGACAGTTGGCAGGATCCTCGTGATAGTAGTGAGTATAAGATTAGTAACTGGAGCTGGCCAAACAACCGGTTATTCTTCACTGGGTTTGCAGACAAACAGGCAAGCAGACAGGCAGACGGAGATATGTGTACAAAATGGGGAATCCAAACAGACGGACACATAGATAGATACACAAACACAGGGATAAAAGATCTCCGCCATTTCGCGGATTTCCGCGATTTTTGCTACTCGCCAATTAACGTTCACAAAAAGCCAATATATCGGACAGTGTCATCCTGATATGACCAGAGGTGTTGCCAGGACGTAAAACCCCAACAAACAATATATCAGGCTGAAAATTCCCGGAAGTCGGGTTTCATACATATTGGTATACGCTGATAGAAGCACGTATTAGTAGTATATGCTGCTAGTGCTGCGGCGTTTGCACCACATATTAGTATACGCTGATGGTACTGCAGCTTGAAACAATGTATTGGTTGGTTGGTTGTTGGAGTTTTACATCCTGGTAACATCTAAGGTAATATCAGGACGGGCGCAACGTATTAGTATATACTATAGCTACAGGAAAAATCCCGGAAATCCGCGAAATCGCGGAGATCTTTCATCCCTGATATATGACAGCAATTCGTTAGTCCAAATTCCGTACTTATATGACATTAGATGATAGAACATAAAACCCAAACAAGAAAGTTAGGCAGGAGTGATAATATAATCACAACAGAGTTGAAACCTGACTTCCGTCTTTTTTCCGTGATTCCCTGACGATGCTAATCCTATTGGGGGAAATCTGTGTTTTCGCGGAAATTCGACTTGGTTGAGTGGTGCCAAAGTCTCGGTCTGATTTCCGGGGGGGGGGGGGAGGGGCGTTGCCAGATACTACGTTCATCCTGCAAACAGCAGGGAGTTGCAGGCAGACAAATAGGCAAGCAGCCAATAAACAGGTGGGGAAAGAAGGCAGAAAATCACAAAGGCCTGCAGACATACAGACAGACATGCACTAAGCAGGAAGGGGAGGGTCATGCATGCCAACTGCCTGGCTAGTTGGAAGCAGATTTGATGGGGACGTGGCGAGACAGGCTGGCTAATAGATGAATAGCCTGACCACAGCCAGCCACCTAAGCACTCACCTCACAGATGGTTGGTTGGTTGTTGGAGCTTTACGTCCTGGCAACATCTAAGGTAACACCTCACAGATAGATGACATTGGTTGGTTGTTGGGATTTTACGTCCTGGCAACATGAAGGGTCATATCAGGACAGGTACCAACTTGTGACAGTGCACACACATGGCAACTTTATAGTGCTGCCCCACCATGATGTGATATCCCATTCAGTCATTATCCTTTTGTAGCCGAGTGTCCCACCCCCCTCCTCCCGTCCCACTTAGGAGGAACCATATATTATATGGAGGAGGCTATTCGCAGAGCTACTTTGCTCTGCGAATTAGCACAAGAATGATTATTCGCAGAGCTATAGATGAACTTCATAGGCATAGCAGAAACAAAGTTATTACAATTTATGGATCAGGAATAGACCAATAGGCTAATTATTTGACAGTTACTCTATTGGTTTTCAATTGCAGGATTTTTGACCTCATAAAAATAGTAAGTAAACATAAATTATTCCTGAAAAGTCCCAAAGGGATATTGAAGAACTTTTAAAGGTTTTGCACTATCGGTGATAAATAACTGACAATTATTAGTTAAAAGATTCACACAAAAAAAACAATCATGTAAATGTAAATAATCTAAATGTAAACAGCACATGACAAACCAGTCAGATGAGCGTAATGGAGAAGTGACCGCCTGAGTCACACGAGGCAGAAGTCTCCGTGTCAGAGGCCCCCCTCCCCCAAATGGCTTGTAAAAATATACGGACTTTCGGTCGTGATAGACAAGCTTGGAATCATATCAATATCCCAGGCGATGGAGTTGGGGACCGTTGTTATGTAATAGCGACGCAATGTCTGCCCACTCGCTGTGTGGAAATGTTATGTCGCACAGTGACCGGGATTGTGGTATGATGTCCAGATATTAAGGTATGGTTATTAATTACAGAAATGTTCCCTCCATGCACCAGGAAGAGGGACATATATTAATGTTTACTGTAACTGTATGGCAACTTTTTACCACAGGACTGGTGGGTAAGCACACCCAGCCATTCTGTATATATGATGGACAACACATGCACTGGGGTTGAGTGACAGGTGCCCCTCTTGGGCACCGCCACTCCCAGGCTGCAGAGGGTGTCTGATTGGCTGGCTGTGTGAACCCAGTCACCCTTGTACTCCTTGCACTTGCTATGCAGACACTCACTCTAGAGATACCAAAAGAAGCAGTTCACCAGTGAGCTGTGTAGGACTTGGGTTCAATGGGCTGCAGGCACTGATTATACCCCTCTCACAGTACGACATAATGAGCGAACGTGAGCCTAACGTGGTGATATTTCGTCATTACGTTGATGTATGTTGGATTACGTTATGATGACGTCATAATGACATTAGACTGACGTCGAGCTACGTCACATTACGTCGTGTTACGTCGAGTTACGTCGAGGTTTTGGACATGTTCAAAAATTTCGACGTAGCTCGAAGGTAAGGGTTTACGTTCGCCGTACGTTCTGTTCACGTTCAGCGAACGTCAATGACGTTAAACGGACATTAGGCAAACGTTCCTCACTACGTTCCACTCATTGACCCACATTAAAGCCAGTGGAAACGTTCATGCTGCGTAATGGGAAAGTCAGGAGAACGTCAGTAGAACGTCAGGAGAACGTCAGGAGAACGTCAGGAGAACGTCAGGAGAACGTCAGGAGAACGTCAGGAGAACGTGCATTCAACGTACGTTCAACGTCTCATGATGTAGCTAACGTCATGTAACGTTCTTCTGGCAATGGAATAACGTTCATAACGTTCCGTGAGCGTCATTACGTTGACCTCTCTCGTTGAATGACGGTATCACTACGCTTTACCGATGTTACGCTCTCGTCCACTACGCTGCATCCACGTTCAACTTGTGCCCAAATTTGAATACTACGCCGAGAAGTTCAACGTTCTTCACGTTCTCCCTACATTGACGTCGTTACGTCATAGTGTGACAGGGCCATTAGACTGAACAAGCAGAAGCTATGTGGGTCTGTGTGGCAGGTTGTAAGTGAGTTAGGGTGGCAGGGCACTAGTAGGTGAACAAGAGTTGTACCAATAAAGCTCAACCTTCTCACTGCCAATCTTGCATGACTTCGCTTCCCTTTCTTACTTATGAGTTGTTTTGATATTTAGTGGGTGGAGACTGGCAGAGAGTTGTCAGGATCCACCTGATAGTAGTGAGTATTAAGATGAGTCACTGCGACGGCCAGCAGTAATTCTTCAGGCTGATTAGTTAGTTGCAGCTCTGTGAATTGGTCGTAATGCGAAGCATTTCGTTTGATGCGAGGGAAGGGAGAGCGATCACCCCCCCTCACCCTCCCCCGGACCTCAGCGGACTTCACGCCTCTCCTGCCACTGTGCTCAATCCCCCTAAGGCCGCCCCGCCGGCTCCCTCACCCCAGAGCGACCTCACCCCCCCCCCCCCCCCCCCCTCTTCCCGCTTTCCCCCCCGTCCACCGTTCGCGCCTCCGTCGCCGGGCCCCGCCTCGCCCTCAACCCCCGGCCCCTGGCGAACTCACAGCCTGTCCTGCCACTATGCTCGCCTACTCCCCACTCCCCCCCTGATAAGGGGCCGCGCGGGCCGCACGGTATTACTGCAAGACCACTCGCTGCCTCCGTGCTGAAACCAGCTCCCTGGGCCCCTTTTCTTCTGTCTTTGGCTATCCTGCCCGGTCTACTCCTCGTCGGATCGCTGCTCCTCTGCCGATATTCATCATGCCCGGGCACGGAAAGGGAAAGAGCCGGAAAACCTCCAAGATCTCTGGCATGACTACGCCGGGGCCCTCCTCGGGCTCCCCGGGGGGATCCCTCCCCTCTACGGCCCCCACCTCGCCCGCAGCCCCCTCGGGCCACGCCAGCAGCGAGATCGCCCTCCTCATCCAGGCCATCAGCCGCCTCACCACCCGCGTCGAGGCCGTTGAGACGGGGATTGCCCGAGGAGCCTCGGACCTCCCTGCACCCGCGCCGCGGCAGGAGCCCGCCTACAGCCTGCCGCCCCTCCCGGCATCTCGGGCCCACGCCGCAGCCGGGAGCCGGCCGCCGCCTCCACCTCATGCGACTCAGCCCGGAGACCTCCACCCGCAGTACGAGCTGTACAGCCGCGTCCACGCCAGCTCGACACCCTCGGTCGCCTACCGTCAGGATCCCGCGGAGCACACCCCAACATCTGCGGCCGACGCAGTCCGGGACATCCTCGCATCCGCCGAGGCGCAACATACCGTACGCCGCCGAGGTATTCCCGCTGACTACGTCTTCCCCTGCGACCTCGTGGAGAGGGGGCTGGGGCGCAAGGCGGTAAAGCTCGGGGAGGCGACTAGGGACGAGTATAGCCTCGCCCTCCTCACCTTGGTTAACCATCCCTCCTTCCCGGCCCACTCCCTCCAGGGCCTACACCACCACCACCTCACCGTCATGAGGGACATCCTCATCCACCCCTGGCCGACCGTCCGCCAGTATTCAGAGACCATATTTTCCTGGATCGCGGACGGAAGGCTCCCCCAGGGGTGGCATGACCCTGTCGCCCTCAACGCGGTCAGGCTCGACTCCCTCACCACGCCTACCACCCCGGCAACACCAGCTCCCCGAGGCGACGAGGGGGCCCCGAGGCGCACACCTCCCCCGGCAGCAAGTCGACACCCGCACCGCCTACGATAGGCACGCTCACGGGGCCCCCTGCACCGCTTGGAACCGCGATCCCGCCTCGTGCGATCGGGCACCTCTCGGAGAGGCTCACGGCGAGGTGGGAGACAGGCGCCGGCACGTCTGTGCATATTGCGCCAACGTGCGGCGCATACTAACAATGCACAGCGAGGCCGGATGCCGCACCAAGCAAGCCCGTGAGCACCAGACCCCGGCCGCCTCGGCGGATTTTTGATCCGCCGGCCTAGGCCGGCACCTCATCCTAACCATTCCCGACAGCCCCGCGACGCCCACCGACGGCCACCCAGCGAACACCGATCGAAACGCCGCCCAGAAGAAGCCGAGGATCATCACCTCGCACCTCACACCTCAGCCCAGCCTCACGGGAGACCCCCCCCAGACAGCCCAGCCACCGGCCTCCACGGCACCGACCTTCATGACACCGCCTTCATGAAGCCGCCCGACCCCACCCAGCCCAGCCCTGAGGAGGTCGCTGCCCCCCTGCTCGACCCTCGCCGGACCTCCTCCCCCAGCCCTCAGGAGCGGGCCTACCCTTTTTTGGCCGCCCGCTCCCCCTCCACGTAGACCCCGGACCTTCCTCTCATCCAGGCCTGCCTCTCCGGGCCCCCCCTCGGGCGCCCCGCGCCCCCGCCTCGGGCGTGCCTCGAGCCCTCTCCTTACTCTTTGGCGGAGGGCTCCTCGGCCCCCCCGCTACCAACTCTGACACTGCTCCTTATGAGCCCCTCACTATCTTATCCTCTGCTCCTCATGAGCCCCTGACTTTGCTCCTCGTGAGCCCCCTGCTCCTCATGAGCCCCTTGTATTGCTCTGTGCCTCCTCAGCCTGTTACCTATTCCTCGTTACCCTGTTTGTACCCTTTACCTCACCTTGGTCATTGTGTGTCATTATCACACTGTTTCTTCTGTAAAGTTGCCCGACGCGTCCATTAAACGCCTCAGTTTTTCCCCCCTCCGCCTCTCTGTTCTTCCTCTCACGCAGCTCGGATCGTGAATGCGAAGCATTGTCGTTTGATGCGAGGGAAGGGAGTGGCGACTCACCCCCCTCACCCTCCCCCGGCCCTGAGCGACTCACGCCTCTCCTGCCACTGCTCACTTCCCCCCTAAGGCCGCCCGCCGGCCTCCCTCAGCCAGAGCGACTCCCCCCCCCCCCCCTCTTCCCGCTTTCCCCCCCGTTCGCGCCTCACGCGCCGGCCGCCGCTCGCCCTCCCCCGGCCCTGAGCGACTCACGCCTCTCCTGCCACTGCTCGCCTCCCCCCTTATAAGGCCGCCCGCCGGCCTCCCTCAGCCACTCTGCCTCCAGCCGCCTTCCAGCTCTCTGCCCTTTCTTCTCCACCCACCCACCCAACTTTCCCTCCTCTACCCTCCCCCCTCTGCGGCGGAGGGCTCCTCGGCCCCCCCTCTACCATCTCTGACACTGCTCCTTATGAGCCCCTCACTATGTCATCCTCTGCTCCTCATGAGCCCCTGACTCTCTCCTCATCGCGAGCCTCCTGCTCCTCATGAGCCCCTTGTATTGCTCTGTGCCTCCTCAGCCTGTTACCTCCTCAGTTACCCTGTTTGTACCCTTTACCTCACCTTGTCATTGTTTGTCATTATCACTGTTTCTCTGTATGTTGCCCGAGGCGTCACAATAAACGCCTCAGTTTCCCACTTCCGCCTCTGTTCTTCCTTCTCGCGCAGTATTGGTAGCTACAATTCGCACGGCAGCAGCTCTGCAAATAGCCAGTGCGAAATTATATACGACTGGTGTACATACATCAAATATGCATAGCTTTAGAGTTTTACGTCCTAGAAACATAACATAGTTTATATACACAGCATACACACACATCTACCTACCAAACCACCGGGATGGATAACCTATTACCCTGCCACCTATCCCCGGAAGCCGGTACTAAAAAGGTGAACCCTACCTACCCAGTGTTGGGGCCGTATGCACCTGGGGGGGGGGGGGGGGGGGGGTGGGGGGGGGGGGGGGGGGGGGGGGGGGGGGGGGGGGGGGGGGGGGGGGGGGGGGGGGGGGGGGGGGGGGGGGGGGGGGGGGGGGGACTCATCGTTGCCTGTGCTAGGCGTTAACTCTGGGGTAACTACCTCCGGGTAGCAGCAAGTTGGAGAAATGTGTCAAGTGGTATGCACCAATGTCCAAGCCGGGGCGGATAGCTAACCGTGAAGTTATTTATAGATTTGGGAATTCCCTCGATTCAACAATATGAATAACACCGCCAATACGGCGGAGGCGTTAATATCGGTTCGAATTTAGGGTTAAAGGGACCAGATATAGGTCGCTGGCGATGGGAACCGTACTCCGACAAATGCTCTCCAAGCACAACCTTGTTTGGTTTTTATGTTTAAAGAACCAAATATGTGTGGGGAGAGTAGGGGACCCACTTCACCACCAGAAGTGGGTCAGTTCAGGGCCTATATGCAGGAGTCGGTGGTAGCGGGTTTTGGTGTTACAGCCTATTACCGGGTAGCTAGCGCCGATGTCGGGAACTGTGTCAAGTGCTAAGCAGGAGCACGTAACACTTTGATTATAGCTACATGTGAAGTTATTTATAGATTTGGGAAATCCCTCTGCATCTGTACCCGTATATTAGGCTTAAATCTATTCAATGCGACCATATTTAACAGAATTACATACGCAATAAGTGAAATTTGATCAATTTAACCCTAAATTCGAAGCATTATTAAGGCTACTGCTGCATTGGCAGCGATATTAATAGTAATATTTTCGAATCGACGAACATAAAGTAAACAAATCGCCGCAACGACGTCGCTGTCCATACTGGCGGTGGCGGCGGTTTGTTTACTGTACCTTCGTCGATTCGAAAATATTAATAACGCTTCGAATTTAGGGTTAAATTGATCAAATTTCACTTATTGCGTATGTAATTCTGTTAAATATGACACCATTGAATAGATTTGGGCCTAATAAACTCGCTATACCTCCTATCTATCAGAGGTAAGGTGCCACCGGTTAAGCCTTTGGTGTTAGGCCTATCACCGACTCGCGCATCCAACTTTTCGCCGCTACCCGGGAAATTCCCGGCTACCACCGTTTCGGCTCGCTATCACCGAATACCACCGACTCCTGCATATAGGCCCTGAGGCTGGTACTACCTGGCAGCTGTTGTTTTAAAAATGGATGGGTGAGTGGAGAGAAGGGAGAGTAAAACTGGGGTATTTTCAATCTTTTTGATACCCCTGTCACATTACGACGTAACGAGCCAATGTGAGCCTAACATGGTCATTTTTCGTCATGACGTTGGGTTACGTCATGATGACGTCAAAATGATGTTAGAATGACGTCGAGCTACGTCATATTACGTCGTGTTACGTCGAGTTACGTCAAGGTTTTGGACATGTTCAAAACTTTCGACGTAGGTCGAACGTAAGGGTTTACGTTCGCCGTACGTTCTGTTCACGTTCAGTGAACGTCAATGACGTTAAATGGACGTTATTTCAACGCTGCTCACTACGTTCCACTACGTTCCACTACGTTGACCCACATTAAACCAAGTGCAAAAGCCTACGAGGCTTAATGGGAACGTCACGAGAACGTCACGAGAACGTCAGGAGAACGTCACGAGAACGTCAGGATAATGTGGGTTCAACGTACGTTCAACGTCTCTTGACATAGCTAACGTCATGTAACGTTCTTCTGGCGATGGAATAACGTTCATAACGTTCCGTGAACGTAGTGACGTTGTCCTCTCTCGGGCATTTGACGGGATCACTACGCTTTACCACGTTACGTTCCTCGTCCACTACGCTGCATCCACGTTCAACTTGTGCCCAAATTTGCATACTACGCCGAGAAGTTCAACGTTCTTCACGTTCTCCCTACGTTGACGTCGTTACGTCGTAGTGTGACAGCCCCATTAGAGTAGTTCAATCAGGAAATATATTTGTGTAATGTAAAATATATGTTAGTACAATTACATTGCATAATTCAATGAGAAACAGATATAGATGAAAAATGTTTTTTTGTTGATGAATGTAAAAAAGGTTTTGCAGTGTGTGGGGTTTGAACCCACACCACCAAACAACTTCAAATTACAAGTCCAACACTCTAACCACTAGGCCACAGAGACCACACATAATTAGTAGTCTCACTTCAGGCTATTTGTGTATAGGATGTATGTATGTATGTATGTATGTATTTATGTATGTATGTATGTATGTATGTATGTATGTATGTATCGTATGTTGTCATGTATGAGTATGTATGTATGTATGTATGTATGTACGTACCGACGTACGTACGTAACGTACGGTACGTACGTACTATGTACGTATCAATGACACTGAGCCCAACCAGTCCTTGTCCCTTATCCTAATACTGCCGAGCGCCAGACTAGGAAGCAACAAGTACAATATCTAACATCTTGGTTTGACCTCGCCCGATTCGAGTTAGAGCTCCGTCTCCCGTTGTGTAGATCGTAGGGGTCCATGAGTTTGAATCCTGGTCGAGTCAAACCAATGACTTTAAAATTGATACTTGTTGCTTCCTAGTCTGGCGCTTGGCATTATTAGGATAGAACAAGGACTGGTTGGCTCAGTGTCAGGATAATGTGACTGAGTGGGATATCAGGTCATGGTGCTGGTGGTCTGGTGTCCAGTGGGGCAACACAATAAAGTTGCCATTAGTGCGCACTGTCACAAGTCGGTACCCGTCCTGATATGACCTTAGATGTTGCTAGGATGTAAAACAACTACAAGCAAACAAAACAAACACACACACACACGTTTTATATGTGACGTCCTGTACACAAATAGCCTGAACTGAGAGTAGTAATCATGTGTGGTGTCTGTGGCCCACCTTGCTTGTGTGGACGGTAGTGGTTTACTCGAAGCAGTTTAAGCATGTCAAACTATATAATATAATTTAGTCTATGAACCGGCTAGAGGTGCACAGATATTTTGTTCATCATTTATTTTTACGGTTTCACTGCCCAGCAGAAGTTTTGACCGTTCAAAAACAATATGATTCAGTCGAAACAGATCTAGGTCGAACCCACACTCTCTCGTGCCGACGTCGACTAACCGAAACTGGCGCTGGTTAGTATGGACTTGCTCATGCGGAGATATCGATTTCCGCCTTAAACCACCCCGAGAATACTGCATGTGTGGACACAAAGTTAGTTCGCCTCATCTAGTTCGCCTTATCTAGTTCGGCCTAAAGTTGTGTGTGTGAACACGGCTTAGGTGCCGACCACAACACCTAGAAACAAATCCCTTGGTACACATATAGAAAACATGTGTACCAAAAAGATTATATTGAATTGATAAGGGTAGGGTTCTGGATTTCTATTAATTTTGAATGGAACTAATGTTTTGCACTGCACATACCGTCAAACTCAAGGCATTGTCAATGGTTGTGAGCAATCTTCATACAGAAAATACAGCAAAAGTGAAATATCTCTAAAACCACACCACCTAGAAACAAATTGCTTGGTACACATATAGAAAACATCTTTACCAAAAACATTATATTAAATTTATAAGGTTACTGACGTTGCTGTTCGATTTTGACGCATGCGCAGAGGCGATGTGTCCCTCGCAAACTGGTGTGCCGCTGAAACTGCAACACCGGTCTTGCAGTTTCCGCGGCACACCAGTTTGCGAAGGACACATCCATTCAAATGCATTGTCAATGGCCGTGAGTGATCTTCATACAGAAAAAACTGAAATATCTCTCAAATTACACCAGCTAGAAAGAAACCGCTTGGTACACATATAGAAAACATCTTTACCATAAACATTATATTAAAGGGACCAGAGATGACCCGTACTGAGACTGAGAGATGACCCGTACTCCGACAAATGCTCTCCAAGCATTCGTTTGCCTGTTTTCAGTTTATGCAACTACATATGTGGGGGGAGAGTGCTGACATTGCTTGCTTCTGTTGTGTTTTATTTAGTCCAGCCGGGTTCTAACCTAACGATATAGCCGAAGCACATCATAGAGAAATGAAACTGTTATATTGCGTTGTTAAAATACTTAATCTAAGTTCAAATGATTATTTATCATAACCACTACTTTTTGATGCTGCATAATTGATTAAATAATGTAGACATTAATAGACTTTAAAAGTTGAATTGAAGCTTTTCGGGTTGCCATGGCTTCCCCTGTGTGTGGGGAACCCCTCTAGGTCATGTGATGAGGGAATCCCACCTATGATGTCATTCATACATCACAGACCTCAACTCTCCTCCCACATGTTCAGTGGCATGAACTGAACAAACTAAGCAACGGTATGTTTGGAGAGCTTTTGATGCTGGATTCGTTTGTATCTGGGTGAGGTATAACCGGCGACTTTAAATTTATAAGGTTAGTGACGATGCTGTTCGATTTTGACGCATGCGCAGAAGCGATGTGTCCCTCGCAAACTGGTGTGCCGCGGAAACTGCAACACCGCTAACAAATATATGAGGCCAAACAATAGACTACATCACAGTTCCGACTGCGCATGCGCTAAAAACGGGACCGGTGTTGCAGTTTCCACGGTACACCAGTTTGCGAGGGACACATCGCTTCTGCGCATGCGTCAAAATCGAACAGGATCGTCACTAACCTGCTTCAAAATTGAACCGCGGTATGCCAGTTTGCGAGGGACACATCGCCTAAGACAGTTGACTAAGACATATTTGAATATTCACTACAATCAATAATGACACTCCAACTGACGCCCCAACTGATAAGACATCTAGTTGGTTATATATTGTATCTGGTGTGATTTTCTAGATAATAGAAGTTTTCTGCAGTGATCGTTTCATGGTCAATGTCACTATAGTGTCAGTGAAACGTCCAAGTTTATGCGAATAAGAACACTACCGTAGTGCAGAAAACATATATTATGTCACCATAGTGTCAGTGTCACATCCGCGTGAAACATCCTTACGTGCGAATAAGAACACTACCGTAGTGCAGAAAACATCTACATTGATTAGACATAAGTACAAAAGTAAACAGGAATTACCCCCCGCCCCCCACCCCCTCTCAGAGATACAAAAATAATTATTAAAATAATCTCTCCCTCGCGAGATAGTAAAAAAAAAAGAAAAGAAAGATGTATCCCCCTCCCCAAGATATTTGAAAAAATAATTAGAAGAATGTAAAAGCACCTCCCTCCCAAAAAACCAAGCCAGCCTCTGTGTGAATAGAGGTAGGAAATACCCCCCCCCCCCACCAACACCAACCCATGAATAGATAAATAAAAGTACCCCCCCCCCACCTCAGCGATACAAAAAGAACAAAAATAAACAAGAATGACCCCCCTCCTCTCAGAGATACAACCCTCCCCCCTTAACCCAAGTCATGAATAGATAAATAAAAGTACCCCTGTCCCTCAGAGATACAAAAATAATTATTAAAACAATAGAGGGGGTGTACTGACATCACAAGGCTACTTACGGTGGCCTTATTGGATTACATACAGAAGGCTGGCAACTGCCTACACTGTGCTTATTTACTGATTTGTTGGTTTATTTGTCACTGTTTTAAGCAGTTTGGCCTCAGAAGTTGTTTCTAAAGTGTTGTAAGTAAACACAGTTTATGTAAACTGCCCAGAACCTCCCAGAACACAAGAAAACTCTGTTCTTCTGCATCCGCATGCATTCACAACATGGCTAGGGAGGGCGCTTGTAATCCAAGATGGCTGGCCGCCGACCGCTGACTGCTGAGTGATGACGTGACGCGCACTCCCTCTATCCCCTCCCCCCAGCGTACCTCGAAAACTGGGGTACCGCGGAAACTGCAATACTCTGCAGTTTGAAGGAGTCAGTCGAATTTGGCGCATGCGCAGGAAATCCACGCATGCGCAGAAGCGACAGTGTACCTCGCAAACTGGCGTACCGCGGAAACTGCAACACCGGGAGCAAAGCAAAGGCATAGGGCCATTGAGTTTGCTGATACGCGTAGGGCAAAACTGGCATTTTATTCAAAATAAATAGAAATACATAACAATTTGGCACAAACATGGACGGAAAATTGTTAATTTGGCACTAACAATTTGGCACATACATACAGGCAAGCAGGCAGGTATACAATGCAATATAATAATATAATGAATATGTTTAAGATACAACTCTCCATAACTAAGCATTTTGACCTAAGAAAGATACAATTTCAGTCACTTTACAGGCTGATGTTTACATCACCATTGATTAGTCAGAAGTAATTCTTGTTCTAAATATTAAAATGTCAAATGTGTCAACAAAAACTTATTTCAAAGAAATATATAACCAATATCTGATTCCTAGACTCTACTCCTTCTATTTCTCTCATATGTTCATTAACAATTGAATATAAATACAAACTAATAAAATAAATAAAACTGACTCTGGCTATGGCTATAACACTAGTCTGAGTGCCTAGATTTGTCTAAATCTAAATACACATGGCATAAGGTGTGCTGGTTATATTGGTGTAAATGCAATGCTGGATAATAGATTAATATCTTAATTTATTATATATATTTTTTTAGTTGGTATTCTATGTTTCAAACAAGAGCTACGATGAGCTGAAACTAGCACATTTCATAGCTGCACCCAGTGTATTAGCATGTGCCATGTGCTTCTCGCGGCTTTGTTTTGCTCTGACGCATCCCCCAATGCACCGCGCCGCTGGAACCGTGATCTACTCTATTATTTTAACTTGTGTTTTTTTTGCTGTTGTAATTCCATGCAAATTTGTATACATGTCAAAATGAACAAGAATGCATCATTTCTCTCCAAATTCTTACCACCCCCCTCCCCTTTCAGCAACGCTATTTCTCCCTATTTACAATACACAATATTCAGAACGCATGCGACATCTGACGACGAACACTACGGTTGTGGGACTGTTGCCACCATAGAAATACCGACCATATATGGAAGATCTGTAGGGAGGGACCAGTGTAGTTGTTCCTTGATTCAGCATGCGCTACTCTGCGGCGTCAACGTGTTAAACCCATAGGCTATTATTAACCAATCGCTGTCTTCCAGCCTGTTTGCTGTGTAGCGAAGTTGGACAGCGATTTCCGTTTCCGTTTGCTGGATTTCGATTTCTTGATTATTCAACAAGAGTATACAAATGGCGGCCCCCATATAAGGCTATTTCCGTTTTCGTTTGCTGGATTTTGTTGATTTCATTTTCCACCTCTATGAGTACAAGTATTGTTTAGCTATTTATACACGTGTTAGTCCTTAGCCTCCCGGAGGGTCGGTATAATTAGATTCCTACATATATTTTAAATCACGTAATAAGGAAGGGAATTTTATCCGTACGGTATAGTGTATGATTGGGAAGGAACAATTAAATTGAGCCCTTTAATGGGGATTGCTGGCGACCGAGATAACGCTAGGTGGCGTGTAGGCCTACTATCAGTCCGTCCAGGGAGAGCGGGAGAGGGAGAGAGGGAGGAAGGAGGGAAGGCGTAAGAGTGGGTGGAGGGAGACAGACAGACAGACAGACAGACAGGACAGAAGTAAGAGAGGGAGGTAGGGATGGAGACAAATAAACAAACAGGCAGGCAAACATACAGACATACAGGCAATCAAAGAATCAGGCATGCGGGCATACATATACACATAGGCCTACAGGGAGCAAACATGCATACACACATGTATGCGCGCAAGCAATCATACAGGCAGGAAGACAGGCAGTCATACATGCAGGAAGGCAGTCATACAGGAAAACAGACATTCATATAGTCAGACAGGCAGAAAAACAGGCAAGCATGCATGCATGCATGCAGGCCGTCATATGGGCAGGCAGGCAAACAGACATACATACAGGCAGCCAGTCATACAGGCAAGCAGGGAAACATACCTTCAGGCAGGCAATCATATATCCAGGCAAACATACATGCAAGCAGGCAGGCATTCATATAGACAGGCAGGTAGGCATACAGGCAGGCAGGCAGGCAAACAGACATACATGCAGGCAGGCAGTCATATATGTAGGCAAACATACAACCAGTCATACAGGCAATCAGGTAGGCAGGAAGACAGGCAGTCATACACACAAGCAGGTATAGTCATACAGACAAACATACATTCATATAGGCAGGCAGGCATGCAGGTAGTCATACATGCAGGCAGGCAGCCAGTCATATCGGCAGGCAGGCAAACAGACATACATACAGGCAAGCAGGCAGGTATACAGGCAAGCAGACATACAGGCAATCAGTCATATATGCAGGCACACATACATACAGGCATACAAGCATGAATGCAGCCATACATGCAGGCAGACAGTCATACAGGCATACAGGTAGATAAAGGATTCACCCGGTACTCGCAGTACTACACAAGTACCGGGTGAATCTTTTATCTAGCATACAGGCTGACATATATAGTTAGGCAGGCACTCATAATACAAAAAGAGTGCGGACTGGTAGTCCACAAGTGCCAGCTAGTGTTATCTCGGCCGACAAGCCCCATTCCTCGAGACTATTTATATATAGGCTACATATATACCATACTTTATACTGAGATCGGCCTAAATTAGTCATAAATAAATAAAGGCGAAAAGTAATTACTATTTTAAGTTATTCTTCAGTTCCTTATTGATTTTCACAATCTCCAACAATATAGATCTAAGCTTTCAATTGTGATTTAAGCCATGTTCACACGGGCAAAATCTAAAGCGATTCAGCCAAGGCGAATACTACGAATCGATTTAGCCGCCCGTTCACACGGGCAGTACTTGGGCCGGAAATCGATATCAATGCATGAGCAAGTCCAGTCTGACCAGTGCCAATTTTCGGTTAGGCGACGTCACCACGAGAGAGTAGGTTCGACCTAGATATGTATGGACTGAATCGTATTGGTTTGGAACAATCAAAACTTCTGCTGGGCAGTGAAAACATTAAAATAAATGATGAAAAAAATATATGTGCCCAGCTAGCGGTTTCATAGACTAAATTATATAATATGTGCTTTTGATCGACCGGAAAGTCAACAAACTAAGGTCTCGACTGTGCATGCGTGTGAGGTCCTTAATCCGCCTAATTGCGTTCACACGGGCAAAATAAATCGATTCACAGAAATCGATTTACGTAATCGACCTCTACAAGTGGTTTACAATATGCGGATCACAGAAATCGATTCAACCCTAATTCGATTCAGATGCCCATTCACACGTGAAATGTGCGTTGAACTAGGCAAGTCGATTTCTATGAATCGATTTACATTGCCCGTGTGAACACGGCTTTAGATACGATAGAAATTGGTGAGCTTGTAAACGCAGATCGAACCTCTCTAAATATTAAATGTCAGTCAAACTAGTTCTATCTACACGCTTGCTTCGTTATAATTTATGTATATTAGAATACCGAAAACGATGTGTGGGTCGGGTGGTGCTGATCAAATCATTCCTTCGTGAATAAGTCAGTAGTTCATTGTGTAACGCTCTACTGAACCAGAAACACACTGACAAATGAACCCTTGGGTTTCACTGTAAAATATGTTGGTTTGACTTCGTCGTGTTGTTCGCACATGTGTATATTCTCATTTTACTGAATGTTTAAATACACACGAACGTGTTATTAAAAATGCTTCAAAATAAATTGATAGTATCTTTAATTCTTGATGATATGTGTCGATGAATTTTTAGTTCAGAAACGGTTAGAATGGTAGTACAACAGACCGAGCTAACAACAATGGACTTCCATGTTCTCCATCCTAGCAGAGCAACGACTCTGACAGATGACCGATCAAAGAACCAGCCATTGGGCCTGACATGAGCGGTCAAACGCGCCAGTGGGCAGTATTGACCTCGTGTGACCTTCCTATGTGTGTCTTCTGTACTTGGATGCCAGAGGCCAATTGTTCCGCATCAAATCCAATGATCGTCGTTACCCTCCATTAGCCAAAGGATATGCGAGACATCTAAGACGCTATAAAGAGCATTTGCAGTTGTTGGTTTCACAGAGTCTATTGGGAACGCACCCCGATACACTGGCAGATAACTGAAGATGGGGGTTTACTTGGGAGCATCACTGATTGTCCTATCTTTGGGACTTTCTATGTGCTTAGAATGCAGATATGGCATATCAGAAGAGAACTGTGCACAACTGCATGAGAAGTATGAAGAGTTGTATCGCGACTACAATGAAGCGAACGGAAGACCGCACATCAACCCGCTAGCCTTGGGCCGTATGAAGGAGTCAGTGTTAGCGAGGCAAAACGGTGTTTGTCGGGAATTCCGGGTTAGCGGCGAAAAAATGGTATGCACGAGTCAGTGTTAGGCCTACCACCAAAGGCTTAACCGGTGTTACCTTAACCCTAAAAAATATCAGGTTTACCGAGTTTATTAGGCCCAAATCTATTCAATGCTGTCATATTTAACAGAATTACATACGCAATAAGTGAAATTTGATCAATTTAACCCCAAATTCGAAGCAATATTAACACTGCCGCCGTACTGGCGGCGGCGGCGATTTGTTTACATTACGTTCGTCGATTCAAAAATATAACTAGTAATATCGCCGCCAATGCGCCGGTAGCCTTAAGGAGGGTTCGAATTTAGGGTTAATTTGAATAAATTTCACTTGTTGCGTATCTAATTCTGTTAAATATGGTCGCATTGAATAGATTTAAGCCTCAGATATGGGTACAGACACAGAGGGATTTCCCAAATCTATAAATAATTTCACGTTTAGCTAAAATGTTAGTGTTACGCGCTCCTGCATACCACTTGACACAGTTCCTGACATCGGTGATAGCTAATCGGTACTAGGCTGTAACACCAAACCCCGCTAACACTGACTCCTGCATACGGGCCCAGGCTCTTGGCATGGAGCTGTCCAGTATTTTCGAATCGACGAACGCACAGTAAACAAATCGCCGCCGCCGCCAGTATGGTGAGCAACGTCGATGCGGCGGCGGCGATTTGTTTACTTTAATATCGCCGCCAATGCGGCAGTAGCCTTAATAACACTTCGAATTTAGGGTTAAATTGATGAAATTTCACTTATTGCGTATGTAATTCTGTTAAATATGACAGCATTGAATAGATTTGGGCATAATGAACTCGCTAAACCTCCTATGTATCAGGGGTACGGTAACGCCGGTTAAGGGTTTGGTGTTAGGCCTATCACCGACTCGTGCATACCATTTTTCGCCGCTAACCGCGAAATTCCCGTTTACCACCGTTTTGGCTCGCTACCACCGACTCCTGCATATGGCCCCTGGGTAGAAACGCTCATTGGGAAGACCTACCCCGGAAGCACCCAAGAGGAGGTGGAGAGTTCCACTTCCCAGCTCGGCAATGTGGACCAGTACACGGGTGGTGCAGCCGGTGAGCACAGGGCGGGATATGGCGACGACGATAATTATGTCTCTGTCGATGAACCAACGGCCGGGAAGCGTGGAGATTATTCATGCTCCCCCTCGGTTTCCAAGAAGAGGTGTGACGAACTGCTGATGCAGTATGCCATCATGAAGGAGATGTATGGAAACAAGACAACTAGGGGTATGCTGAGTATGAGTATGGACGCATACACTGAACTTCACTACCAACTCGCCGAGTCGGGCATCGAACTGCAGGACACATACAAGAAGGTAAAAGGTTTATTGATAATCAATCAGGGACTAATTACATAACATGTAAAGAGAATAGGCGTGCACCACATTTGTGCATGTAACGGAGTCATCGATTATTCATTTTATTTGAAAGTAATTGAACTTGCACCATTTAGTGTGAAATTCCAAACAAATGTTTAGCCTTATTTTTTTTTGCAGTGGCTATTCATTCGAGACCATATGAATAGCCAGAGGGCTTATTAGTATGGCCGTAGTCACATGACTAGCTTTGATCCAATCATAAGATGAAATAGTGTTTACAGCTAACCGTAACCCTTAAAGTTGCATAGTCCGAAGAAAACATAAAATTGTCAAAACCAAAACAATTATCTAGATTTGATTCTACATATCTAACTTAGATGCTGGTGCACTTATTAAACATTTGTCGTCACATATGAGGGAATACTGCATCAATTAATATAACCTGTTACTGCAGAAGTCTACAGTGCTAGAGTTTTGGCAAGCTTGCCAAAATTAATTTAGCATGTTTCCATTTCAAATATCTCAAAAGGTAGCGATTTTAAATAAAAGTTACTTCAAACTAAAGTAAGGTAGATTATAATGAACAACCTAATATGTTTATCTCAGAAAATGAGAGAAACTCAAGACCATCGGACTATGCAACTTTAACCTAACCGTAACCCTAAATCTAAGTTTAATCCTAACCCTAACTCTGGGCGATGGAATAGGGATACAACAGAATATGCCGTTATAAAGGAGTGCCGTACTAATAAGCACTCTGGCTATTCATATGGTCCCATACGAATAGCCACTTCCTATCCCCCTCCCCCCTCCAAATCCTGGAAGATTCTGTACACGATTTCCAGGATACATTGCGACAATATAATCATAAATGTGAAAAGTTGTTGTAATGTAGCCTAAATGGGTGGGTGAACTCGAACACCTCAGATGATTAATGATTATATTAAGTTTGTTCTTGAACAATAGAATGAAGCAGCAGGAATGCGATGCAACAGTATGGTTATTTAACCGTCGGGCTATTCCACCCCCGCTTAAGGCGAGCCTACGTGTTAATATAAATAATTGTTTCCATGTGAATGTCTTGTGCCTCCTGCCGCCGGTTGTCTGTCATCCTGCCAGCCTGACCCTTGACTAGCAATGTCCAAGGTGGAGAGAGTTAGACTCCTGACAGACCATGAGCAGAAGGCCCTTAATTAAATAAGATTATAGAGCAATCCAAATAGCAATCTGAAGTTGACCATAGCGGTTAATAATATAAGTCTGGAGGACAGTAAAGAATGCAAGGAACATTCATGTCACTTCTTAGGAGCTCACCATTTTATTCTTACCTCTTACTAACAGAATGAATTTAGCAATATAACTTATGTTATGATTTAAATATAGTTCAACAGTGGATGTATTTATGGGGGGGTGGGAGGGGGGGGGGGGGGAGGGGGGTCAGGGGGGGGGGAGGGGGATGGGGGGGGGGCGGGTGGTGGGGGGGCGGGGGGGGGCGGGGCGGGTGGGGGGGGGGGGGGGCCCATATAATTAAGTTAAATAAGTTTGGAATTTCCATAATAAAGGCCTAAATCTCGGCTAAAACATCGGAGCATGCAAAAACACGTCCGATGGGTCTGGGTCCGAACGCCCGACCTCCTATCATTGCTAGGATAGTCACAATCGACGTATCCAAGCAACGCTTTACAGCAGGGAACCCGGCCTCGCAAAAGTGGCAGTTGCAAGCCCACGCAAATAAGAGCAAAATGCGTGCCCACGCAAAATGTGAGCCCGCAAATAATCGGTCGAGTAGTCTCGCCCACTTCAGTTACAAAGGAAGAGTGTGATACACTCCTGAAGAAATACAAGATGATGGAAGAAATATACAATGAAGTTGACCTCAAGGACATGCTCAACCCTCATGCATATACTGAATTACATCGAGATATGGAAAAGGCGGGAATTAAGATCGAACGAGACACGAACAAGGTAAGGTAACTATTTTACACACAAATATACCGCGACAAAATTGATTGCAACAATAAAATGCATTTCAACCAACAAAGGTCAATGCATAATGCTTCTATTTAAATTGAGAATATTTACTTTACAAACAGAGTAAACATGTCACATTGTTCTTGATTATCTATCAACATCTTCTTGAAATAAGAAATCGACTGTTTATACGTGATTTGGGATAGTAGAGCATACAGTTTTAAAATCAAAAGCACATTTCATAAAGAAGTACAAATTGATAGTATTGAAAA
>JASIRB010000813.1:0-32103 GCA_030323885.1 Branchipolynoe longqiensis | reverse complement strand
ATTATGCGAGCCATCTTCTGTGGGGTGTGCTCCAGTCGGTCTCTCTGCTTTGGGAAAAAAAACATGACCCCCTCCCCCCCCACCACCACCACCACCATTTTTTGTTTTAAACTCCATTTATCACACACTGGAAAGGTATTTGAAGATACACATAAATTACCAGGATATCCTTGAAATCTGATAAAATATTGAAATGTGGGATCACATTTTTTTTAAAGGACAACTTTTCCTCCGTGAAAAAGACGAATTATTTTTTAAACGTAGTAGCGCACCAAGTGAGTTAACTAAAACATAACAAAATGTATTCACATTTAAATAAGCGAAGATGCAGTTCTAATTCAATAATGCCTGCTAAATTGCAGCATTTCATCTGCACTTCGGCTTCTTCATCTCTGTTCTCAACAAACATTTGTGTAATGTAACATTTGCGTTCTGGATACCTGGCAGATCAGTTCCCTGGTATAGAATAAAGACTTGCAGTCAGCTCTGGTTAATCTGACACATTCGGTCACACGCCAAATAATGTTAGATAACAAATTTCCGGATTAACCAATTTAGACTATTTTGTGGTCGTTTGTGTTATTTTTGTAAGCCTATATAGGCCTATGTGTGACCTTATCATGTATGCAATTGTTCATTAAAATAATAATAACACCTAAGTAAGATATGTACATTTATTACAGATAAATATACATATCAATCATTCACACTAACATTATTTGAGATTTAAAAATTTTGACAAACTGGACTGCACAGACACTGAAAGAAGGTCAAAATCTGGGATATTAGTGCTAATTCATGTTTTATGGATTTCAAGTGTCAGATTAACCTATGCATGTTTGTTATATAAAAAAAACTGTCCATGTCGGAAAGCAAGTGTCGGATTAAGCAGAGTAATTAGCATTGATTAACATTTGGGAAATCTGTTACACCTGAAATCATGTCGGTAAGCAAAATTGTCGGATTAACCCGTGTCGGATTAACCAGAGCTGACTGTATCACTAGGCATAAATATTGTCTTTTTTTGTTTGGAAGGTCGATTCCCTGGCATGGAATAAAGGCTCATTACTAGGTGTAAATACTTCCCTTTCTGTCTGAAATGATTATTTATAATATGGCATTCTTGAAAGCTAATTACTTTTGCTTCACTTTAGCAAATCTATCCTTGAAAAATAAACCCAAACAATAATGTCAATATCAAAAGCTTGTGGGACGGGGGGGGGGGGGGGGGGGGGACAAGCTACTACTTCCTTATTGACTGAGGCTAATGGTGCTTATTTTCTGTTTTGTTCAGGATCCAAGAGAAGATTCCCCTACCGGGAAAGAAGAAGGTCCAGTAAGCAGCTGTACCGTACGTCGGGGCCGGCAGTGTGGTGCATCGGAGCCCGCCCCGCCCCCCGTGTGTGCAGGCAGGGCTGGCGGCCCGGGGGCCACGTTTCGACGGGAGCTGGCCGTGCGTGACATACTGTGTATGTGCCATGTGTGTAGCGGGCTGCTCCTGCTCCCCCTAGTGTCAACCAGCAACATGAGCGCAGCCACCACCCGCCTGGCCGCCGCCCCGACTGTGGAGCCATCTGGTGGCAAAAACAACAACTAAAAGTAAAATAATGAGAACAGCAGCAGTAGCAGCAACAACAGCAGTAATGGTAATAGCAGCAGCAGAAGAAAGACCTTCCACTGCCGGTCTCGGCTTGGCATGTAACTAACTGTGGCTTGCGGACTGTCGTGTTCGTGTCAGCATTCTACCTGGCTGTCACATGGATAAATTTCAATTGCCTTGGTGCATTCGTTTCCCGGGTAACCCTGGGCATGGCCAGCGCCTTTTTCTTCTTTCTCCACCAGCCTCATCTCAGGCCCACCTTGCTTGCTCGCCTCACGATGCAAGTGTCGGTGGCGCCTCTGGTGGGATGCACAGCCCCCAATGCCCCAGCCAACTCGGTCGGACCTGTGGGTTTTTTGGGGGTTTCTTTTAGATTTGTTCATATATCAAGCCAGTTCCCATTGTCAGACTGCGCTTGGCTAAGCCTCGATTTGAAGGAAATTTTTAAGTACGTACACGGAAGCGCTCAGAAACGCGTTGGGCATTGGGGCTTTTTGTAGTGATCGCTGGCTGGGCAGTAGGACGATCTCGGGGAGGGAGGGAGGGTGGGTGGACTGGCGGTCCTGGCTGTTGCTAGGGTTGCTTTGGGGGGTTTTGTTTATGCAAAATGTGACCTAAGATATGATATACGATATGTATGCATACATGCATGGGCGCCCTGCTGTAGGGGTCGGTCCCAGTCGGTGTTGTCTCACTAACTGGCCAATTGGAGCCACTTTCATTGTTCTTCTGTCTTTTCTTTGCGGTGTTTGTGCACACAAAGCAGTCGCTGGCCACTCACAGCTAGACCTTTTCTATTGACGCAGCTAACAACGGAAAACAAAAACTAAATGGGAACTTCACCAGTAAACAATCAATCAATCACTCAATCAATGCAACTTTAACCAAACTGGAGAAAATAAACCTTTCGAGGGGTTTTCATAATTATTATTTCAATTTGTATTCGTTATTATTTTGTGTGTGTGTTTGAGGGGTGGTGGGGGGGGGGGGAGGAGTGGGAGGGAAAACTTGTTGTTTGATGATTGCAAAGATGTTATGGAGTTTAGTGCTTTTTTGAGGGACTGTAGAGGGTAGTAAGGATGAGTGGTATTGACCCTGATTGCTACATGCTAGTCGCAGCCGTGCTTACCATGGTGAGAGATGGCCACGCCCATCAGTGAACGATGTAGAATCGCACCGCTTATTTGGTGTCGTCAGGTAAATATGTATATGCTTAGCTCTAAAAAAAAAGGTTACTTGTTTTGTATACGTTCTTGGTCATGATGATTATGAAGATGATGTCACTACAAATGACGATGATGATAATAATGGTGATGATGACGCCCCTACACCATCACACCGTGTATCTGTTTATATAAGGCTAGATGGCCTGTCCCATAGTAGGGATAGCACTAGATAAAAGATTCACCCCGTATAGCCTGAGATGGGGTGAAAAATAACCCGATATAATAGCTGGAGATAAATATCTACGTAATGGGTAAATGAAATGAGCTGATAGATTCTTAATTTAAGAATCAAAATATATTCTTCACATCTATCTTAATATTTATCCACCTCTTTTGATTTGGAAAATGCAATAAAACATGTAGTTTAATGGACTTCAAAAGTGAAATCGATGGCATTCTATGTCCGCCATCTTGGCTTTTTGCATTCTCTCATTTCACCAACTCTGTGCCAATATAATTCGCCATTTGAACCAGTTTCCACTTCCTGTTACATACTAAAGCTATTTTCGCCCGTATTTACACTACGCTGGCATTCACCCCTGTTGTAAGTATGGGGTGAATCTTTTATCTAGGATAGCCCGTATGTACATATGATTACCACTACCTTCGGCGGTTAAACCAGTGTACGCACTATTTCATGAACGCCACGAAACTGAACCAGCCGTTTCCGGCTAAATTCAGTGCTTTTCTATTTGTTTTTGTGTGTGTGTGTGTGTGTGTGAAAACTTGTCTTTCATGTGGATTCCTTCTTTTCTATTTTTTTTTTCCAATTTTCTTCAAATTATATCAAATGTGCCTAAGCTAGGGTAGACAATTTATATTTTAATTTTAAGAAACAACCATGATACCAGTCCACTTATATATTTTTTTTCCCCTCTCGTGGTGTTTTTTTTTACAATCCTAATAGTTGGTTATTAGGATGTTCTATGGACGGACACATCAGTTTGAAATTGTTCAGTTGAAAGTAAAGCAAGCAAGGTGTAGAAGTAGAGCTTGCATTGTTATTATTGAACAATAAATGGATATAATCTAGTTATAATCTAGTTGGGAAGTTCAGTCTCCTGCGTTAGGGCGGCAAGCAAAGCTCTCGTTGAGCCACCGTTTCATTAAACAATATGTACTATACATTGGAGTAATTCTGCGTTTCTGGTATATATCCGGATTTGTGATAATTTGTGATTTCTTTATATCAAATGAGGAAAAACAACAAAACGGGGAAGAGAGAAACAAAAGCAACCGCCCCCCCCCCAAAAGATCTAAACCAACGATTTAAGGATACGTGTGTGGTTTGTCTTTTTGAAGTTTTATACAAGTTATTATTCTGAGTGCTGGTGTTGACCGGTGCACCTTCCATTTGTCGTTACATGCTGAGCAAGCTGCGCTCCGCACGCTAGTGCCGCGTACAGGGGTTCGGGGGGGGGGGGGGGACTTTGAAAATACTTTAATATCTTTAAGTACTTTAATATCTTTAAGTGCGTGTTAGGTGTAGACCGTTATTATCGTGACTTTGCCCTCTAGTTGCATGAGTGTTTCAATAACCGTGATTCCCTGTCGGCGGTGAAGCTAGTTAAGAACAGATCTTAATTATACTATTACTAACTACTACGTACTACATACTATTACTACGGCGATAGGCCTCTTGTGTACACGGTGTTGTGCGATATATTCAAGAGTTAACAAATAAATACACACTGTTTTGTATCACATTAGATTATCTGTGTGGATCTTCATATTCCCCGGTCTCCAGGTGAGGACAGAACCTGCCGGGCCCCACTCCCAACCACCTCCCCTCCCTCTTCCACAAGGCAAATCTAATTCCACCAAGCTCTAAAATGGAGGGGAGCCTACTTCCGCCGCCAGGTGGCGGCTGCGTCGGGGCGCCGGTAGGGGGCAGCACGGTTCCTTTGGACTTTGCTTGAATGCGATTCGTTTGGCCGTGACCGACAAGCAGATGATACCCACATTTCTCTTGTGATAACATGCCTCTAGCCATTGTTGTCACACTACATATGGGGATACATTGTATCCATGGTTCATATTAATACATGTGAATACAACATAATCGCCCTTTTTTAAAATATATATATATATATGCATATTACAATGATGATTGAAGGGGGGTGTAGTTTGGAGAAGAAGAAAAAATCCAATGGGAACGCAAATTATGGTTTTCTTTTCTAAGTGTACATCCAGAAGTGAGATATAATTTATTTCTATGTGTATGCTGATAACTGTACATGTATGTCTGAGCTGTCATTTAACGTCACTGCAAAGCTACAGTTCAGTAACATTCGCAGACTGGGCTTTAAGAAGAAGAAAAAGGGGGACAACAATTATATCGAGATACAATGTTTTATGTCCAAAATTCCAACACTCAACAGTGCTGATTTCTTGTTTTGGGTCATGGTTTAAAAAACAAACAAAAAAACCCCTAATATATCGATCGATTGGCAACTTTTGTTGGACACTGCACAGTGAGGGGGTTGAGGTGGCGAGGTCTCAACGAGGTGTGTCGATGATTGCGTCTAGTATTAAAGGCGGGCTATTGTTGTGCAGTCAGGTTCTTGTGTGCGTCTTTGTGCGAGTTGTGCTGATGGTGGCTTGTGAGTGTCGGTGTCTCCAGCAAAGAATGCCAGTCTGTGGCCGGGTCGGCCCCATGCTGCACCCAAGGCAGCCGCTCGGAGCCTACTGTAGTGATTGGAATAAACATCCTGGACTCCTCGTACACGTCTGTGTCGTTATTTGTTTTCTTTAAAATAGTTGTTAATAACTGCAGTGTTCATACACATATGAAGATATGGAATTCAAGGCTGTTTTTGACAGGAATTTTCATAGGGATTTCAGGGGAAAAGAACCATGGCGACAGTTTAATGCAATTCAAGCCTTTTCAAGACCTTAAAATGGTGAAAATAAAGCTCAAGACTTTCCAGACACCATATGGAGGGGATGGCTGGATTGGTAGAACGAAGAGCGAGGGGCTGGGAAGGTTGTCAGTTCGAACTCTGGTCGAGTCAACCGCCTTTACAGTTTATACTTGCCGCTACCTACTCTGGCGCTCGATGTTAATAGATAGGGCAAGGACTGGTTTGCTTAGTATCAGGATAATGTGACTAAATGGGGATATCAGGTCGTGATGCCAGCAGCCTATTCTCCCAATGGGACAGTTATATAGTCGTCATGAGTTTGCACTGTCCTGAAATTAGATGCTGCTAGGATGTAACCTCAACAAAACTTTTTTTTTGTACTTTGCTGTTATAAATAATTTAAAGCTGTAAAATCAAATTAGTGCATCAAAATTACAACTTTTTTGAAATTGTACTTTGCTGTTAGAAATAATTTAAAGCTGTACAATCCAATTAGTGTATCAAAATTCCCATAGCTAAATGCGTTCAACTTAGATCCTGGTGTATATACCTGCATAAATAGAAAACAATAAATTTAATAAATTGTCAGTGTTGAAGCCTATAATGTCCAGCATTTCAGTGGGCACATTCAAATTAATTTGATAAGTTCCCACTTCAAATAGATCCAAGCTCCAAAGTTAACCCTTTAAAGTAAATTAATTCAAATTTGTTTGTTGTTTTACGTCCTAGCAACATCTAAGGTCATATCAGGACGGCAAATTAAAGTAGATTATATTGATCAACTTAATAAAGAATATGCTAGAACTAAGTGAGATACTCAACAAACCAGTCTGTTTGCCCTATCCTAGTAATGCCGAGTGCCAGACTAGACAGCAACAAGTATCAATTTGGCAAGTTATTGGTTTGACTCGGCTTGGTTTCGAACACCCGACCTTCCACACGAGAAGCCGGCGTTTTTACCGATTCGTTTGGGCCATCTAGATCACTAGACTGCAACATTCCCACCAGCGTGACCAGATAACCGTATTTCCACTAAAAATCTGTTATGTGGATCATGTGCAGTATGTTGCTACTCACAAAATTACTTTTCAGTCACTTCTTAAAATTATACCTGTTTTTTTTTTGTACGTTAGTCCCTTGGATAACCACGTTTAGAAATGGTATTTGTACATTTTTCAGATGTTTTTAAATTTCGCATGTCAGATAGGTCTCAGGTATTCATAAATCACATTTAGTACCCCTGACAAAATTAGCTTTAATTAAAGATCCGGTCACCCAATTTTCACATCGGTTTTCTTTTACATGAACATTTGGTATATTTTCGCAAAATATTGAAATTCTAGAAATATTAACTGTGGCATTGCACTTGGAACTACAAAAAAGGGTCATTGGTCGTAATGCGAAGTTTACGTTTGATGCGAGGAGAGGAAGAGACCCTCCCCCGCCCCGGGCTGTCGCGCTGCGCTCACACCTCACCAGACGCCGCCGCGTGCCGCTTCCTCCCCCGCCCCCGTGTCGCGCAGCATTCACGCCTCACCCGACGCCCGCTGCTCACCCTCACTCGCCCTCCCCGGGGCCGGCAGCTTTCACAACTCACCTGCTGTTGCCCCCCCCCCCCCCTTTCCCTTATAAGGCCGCCCGCCGGCCTCCCTCAGGCACTCGCCCTCCTGCCGCCTTCCAGCTCTCTGCTCTTTTCCTTTGGGCCTCTACCACTCCACCTCGGACCGCCGCTCCTCCTCGGACCGATCCATCATGCCCGGGCGCGGAAGGGGGAAAGGCCGGAGGAACACCGGGGCTACCAGCACCAGAACTACCGTCATGAGCACGCCAGGGCCCTCCTCGGGCTCGCCGGGAGGCTCCGCAGCCTACTCCTCGGGCCACCCCTCCAGCGATACCACCGCCATCCTGGAGGCGCTCAGCCGCCTCTCCACCCGCATGGAAGCCGTCGAGGCAGAGGTCGCCCGAGGAGCCCCGGACACCCCCCAGCCCGTATCAACGCGGGAGGCCGCCTTCACTTTGCCGCCCGTCCAAGCACCTCGGGCCCACGCCCCGATCGGGAGCCGACCGCCTCCCCCGCCTCAAGCGACTCTACCCGGGGCGGTGCACCCGCAGTACGAGGGGTACAGCCGCCTCACCACCGCCTCGCGCCCGCCGCCCGCCTACCGCCACGAGACGGCGGACCACAGCCCAGCATCCGCGGCCGACGCAGTCCGCGAGATACTGGCCTCCGCCGAGGCGCACCACACCGTGCGGCGCCGAGGTGTCCCCTCAGACTATGTCTTCCCCTGTGACCTGGTGGAGAGGGGCCCGGGACGGAAGCCGGTGAAACTGGGTGAGGCCACCAAGGACGAATATCACCTCGCCCTCCTCACCTTGGTCAACCACCCCTCGTTCCCCGCCCACTCTCTCCAGGGCCTCCACCACCATCACCTCACCATCATGAGGGACAACCTCCTCCACCCCTGGCCGGCCGTCCGCCGGTACTCAGAGACCATCTTCTCATGGATCGCGGACGGGAGGCTCCCCCAGGGGTGGCACGACCCCGTGGCCCTTAACAACATCCGAGTCGACAGCATGCTGACCATCGACCCCCTCGACACGCCCCCCAGCCCGGTACAAGATGGAGCCCGAGGCGCGCACCTGCCCCGGCACCAAGTCGACCCCCGCACCGCCTACGATAGGCACGCTCACGGGGCCCCCTGCTCCGCTTGGAACCGCGATCCCGCCTCGTGCGATCGGGCCCCCGTCGGGGAGGCCCACGGCGAGGTGGGAGACAGGCGCCGCCACGTCTGTGCTTATTGCGCCAACGTACGGCGCATATTAACCATGCACAGCGAGGCCGTTTGCCGCACCAAGCAGGCCCGTGAGCGCCAGACCCCGCCCGCCTCGGCGGATTTTTGATCCGCCGGGGTGCCCTCCCCGGCGCCTCACCCCAACCACTGCCGACAGCCCCGCGACTTCCACCGACAGCTCCTCAGCGAACACCGATCGAAACGCCGCCCAGACGAAGCCGAGGATCATCACCTCGCACCTCACACCTCAGACGACTCAGCCCAGCCTCACGAGAGACCCTCCCCAAACAGCCCAGCCACGGACCCTCACGACACCGCCTTCATGAACCCGCCCGACCCGACCCCGACTTCCACCCCGCCCAGCCCTGAGGAGTTTGCTGCCCCCCTGCTCGACCCTCGCCGGTCATTAAGGTCGAATGACACTCAAGTCACTCCTTGACAACAAAGGGCCTTCGGCCATAGGCCCCCTGTCTGATGACCTTAGATGTTGCCAGGACGTAAAACTCCAACCAACCAGCCCTAGGCCCTAAATAACGTGCATAGTCGTGTCAAGTTATTCCTAATGGGGGACATTTGGCGTAGTTAATTTTTCCGACACTTGGTGGCGCGTCGGTACTAGTGGGCCTAAACGGCCATTGACAATGCATTGAGTTTGCCAATCCGCGCAGTTCAAAATATCAATGTGATTCCAAATTAATAGAAATTCAGAACGCGAACCATATAAATTTAATATAATCTGTTTGTTGAATATATTTTCTATATGAGTTCTAAACGGTTTGTATCTAAGTGGTGTATTTTTAGAGATATTTCACTTTTTCTATATGAAGATTGCTCACGGCCATTGACAATGCATTGATTGACAGTTTGCCGATACGCGTAGTTCAAAACGTCAATTTTATTCAAAATTAATAGAAATTCAGAACCATAACCGTATAAATTTAATATAATCTGTTTGTTGAATATATTTCTATATGAGTTCCAAACGGTTTGTATCTAAGTGGTGTATTTTTTTAAAGAGATATTTCACTTTTTCTATATGAAGATTGCTCACGGCCATTGAAAATGCATTGAGTTTGCTGGTATGCGCAGTGCAAACCGTTTATTTTATTCAAAATTAATAGAAATGCAGAAACCAAACCTTATAAATTTAATATATTCTTTTTGTTGAATATATTTTCTGAGATCCAAACGGTTTGTATCTTTAGAGATATTTCACTTTTTCTATATGAAGATTGCTCACGGCCATTGACAATGCATTAAGTTTGCCGGTATGCGCAGTGCAAAACGTTTATTTTATTCAAAATTAATAGAAATGCAGAATGATAGCCGTATAAATTTAATATAATTTATTCGTTGAATATGTTTTCTATATGTGTACCAGGCAGTTTGTTTCTAGGTGGTGTGGTTCTAGAGATATTTCACTTGTTCTCTATGAATCTGAAGATTGCTCATAGCCTTTGTGTTTAGGCCAACCAGTTCAGTGGTGACGCCAATGGCAGGAATTTGAACTAATAAATCGGATGTCCCCCATTATGATTGAATATAACTTCATGGTTTGCATCAGTAAAGTTGTGTTGACCAGTCTTATGAAACTGTACTCATGAAATAGGATGAGATCTAGATAGTGTTTTGATTTTGAAAAAGTGATGCTTGCATGTGACTGCATTTTGAAAGCCAAACACAGACATTACTTTTTTCAGTGCAGCATTTACATTTAAACTACCTTGCTATTTTTAGAAGTCACGAGTGATCTAGTGATTGTCTGTATTTATCTTTGCCGTCCTGATGACCTTAGATGTTGCTAGGACGTAAAACAAGTATTTATCTTAAAGTTGCATAGTCCTATGGTTTTGCGGTTTGGTAATTTGTCTGAGATAAATATATTAGAGTGATCGTTATAATCTACCTTATTTTCAGTTGAAGTAACTTATATCTTAAATGGATAAGTTTTGAGATATTTGAAATTCGATCATGTAAACTTAGTTTTGGCAGTCACGCCAAAACTCTGACACCACAGGCTTCAACAGTAACAGGTTCTATCAAACTGTCTGTGTTCCCTTCTATGTGGCAATAAATGCTTAATATGTGCATCAATATCTAAGTTAGATATGTAGAGTAAAATCTATATAATTATTTGGGTTTTGAAAATTTGATGCTTCATCGGACTATGCAGCTTTAATCTGATAACATGAGCTCAGAAAGGGGTACTGAAGACAAACTCAGAAAGTATAATTAAATCTGTTTATATTATTCCTTTTTTTTTTTTTTTTAAAAGGCCCCTAGTTGAACAAACTGAACACCTGTGAAGCGTGTTATTGTCCGTTGTCACTGATAGCGGCTTTGTTCAGTTTGATAATCGCGACTCCATTCTTGGCAGCTTTCATCCGCCACCACCGCCCCAGTCGGTGCTCCTGTCCAATCCCCGCTACCAGGTAGTCGCCCGAGCTCGAGAACGCCAGGCCATTCACAAAGCCAACCTGACAAAAGGAAAAAGGCATTAAAACCCACAAGGAACAAATAAAAAAATGTTAAACCCTAAAAAACCCACAAAAAAGGTGGATCCCTTCAGCGATGATGACAGAACACTGATTGATTGGTGATGGTCTAACACCATGTCAGCAACATTCATTGATTGGTGATGGGTTAACACCATGTCGGCAACACTGATTGATTGGTGATGAAATAACATCGTGTCAGCAACACTGAGTGACTGGTGATGGTTTAACACTGTGGTGCTACACTGGGTCCAGGGCCCGTATGCATGGGGCGGTGGAAGCGCTCCAAACCTGTGGGTAGAGGCGATCTCCGAGTTAGCGGCGAAAAGTCGGTATGGATGTGGCCGAGGTATGCAAACCCCGGGAGTTAAAGTCGGGTAAGCTAACCCCATTCCGTAGCAGGTTTAAGGGTGGTGGTAGGGACCGACTTGGGCCAAATCTATTGAATGCGATCATATTTAACAGAATTACATACGCAATAAGTGAAATTTTATGAAATTAACCCTAAATTCGAAGCAATATTAACGCATCAGGTAGAACGGCGGCGATATTAATATTGTCAAATCGACGAATGTACACAAAACAAATCGCCGCCACCGCTATCCATACTGTCAAAATCAACAAAACATCGCCACCGCCGCATCGGCGGCAATTTATTAGGCCCAAATCTATTGAATGCGATCATATTTAACAGAATTACATATGCAATAAGTGAAATTTCATGAAATTAACCCTAAACTCGAAGCAATATTAACGCATCAGGTACAATGGTGGCGATATTAATATTGTCAAATCGACGAATGTACACAAAACAAATCGCCGCATCGCCGTCGCTATCCATACTGTCAAAATCAACAAAACATCGCCGCCACCAAATCGGCAGCAATTTATTAGGCCCAAATCTATTGAATGCAATCATATTTAACAGAATTACATACTCAAATCGTGAAATTTCATTAAATTAACCATAAATTCGAAGCCATATTAACGTACATCGGCAGCGTTATTCATATTGTCGAATCGACGAATGTAAACAGGCAGAGGGATTTCCCAAATTCATAAATAACTGCTAGGGTAGCTAACGCCTCCGCGCTTTGGCTCCGTGCATACCCCGTGACCCATTTCTCACCACCGGCGATAGCTACCCCAAACTCGGTCCTTACCACCGGGGCCGATAAATAATTCTTCATGCATACGGGCCCAGTAGTCCCTTACACTTTACAGGAGTCCCTTACAGAACCATACATTATGCGACCACATTTTGCTACCATAGTTTAATTTAGACCGAACCCATGTTTGGTACATGTTTGGTACAGGATCATCAGGCAACTGTTAAGCAGCATTAACTTACGATGGGCACGGAGAAGAGTGGTTTGAGCGACCTGCATCCGTTCCCACACTGCCACAGTCGGATAGAGCCGTCACGGGAACCTGCTGTCAGAAAGTCACGTGTCAACTACGCCGGGCGCAGGTCAGAGCAACTCGACTACATATATAGAAACATATTTCAAATTAATAAAATCAAACAAAATCAGGTGATTGTTTGTTGGGCTTTACGTCTTAGCACCATCTAGGGTCATATCAGGATGAGTAGTGACTTGTGTACTCTTAGGGGCGACTTCATACAGGGATGTGATTGGCAACCAGTAAAAAAAACTGAACGTCAGGCCAGGGGTTTGCCCCGAGCCCCGAGCCCCCCCACCCCCCATCTCCCCCCCCGAGCCCCAAAAAGCGGAATTCAGTGCGTGGTCATTTTTCAATGACAGTGATATTGGTGATAATAATCACAGAAAAATGACAGCAGAAGCAGGAAGCTCTTCAAGCAGTCTTTCATGATTAGTCATAGGCGTAATAGGAAAAACTATGTTTGGAGAGCCTGGTATGAAACCAGACTACCAGGAATTGCCCGCAACTCTCTGACAGGGATAAGCCAATGGCGGAGCTTTTGCGTTTTCGCGGAAATCCATTCCTTGCTTTTTGTTTGGGCTTTGTGTCCTAGCAACATCTAAGCTTATAGTCCAGGACAGTCCAGCCTTTGCATAGGATATTCTGACCGACCAATTGCTCTCATTTGACCATGGCATTTTGTTACAATTAATAAATGCTAATCAACGACTTATAAATAAAATTGATACTTGTTGAACCTAGCATGGCGCTCAGCATTAATAGCAAGGACTGGCTTGTTTAGAATCAGGATAATTTGAAGGAGTGGGATATCAGATCATGGTGCCCATAGCCCACATTTCCAGTGGGGCAGCACTATAAATTCTCCATGAGTGCACCTTCCTGATCTGACCATAGGTGTAGCTAGCATGTAAAACTCCAAAACAAATAATTAGACTATTATCAACATATATATATATATTTATAGAATATTTATTGTTATGAAGGAATGCTTTTTAAAGTTTCAACTTTCTAGATCCCACTTACCTGAGACAACGAGGTCCGAGTACTGCAGCGCCCCCACAGCGGTGACCCAGTTGTCGTGCGTGGCAGTGGTGCCCTCTGGCGGGTTGCTGTGCGCGTTGGACACAGTCACCAAAGGTTTCTTTTTCATCACGCCCCACAATGCAACTGAACTGAATGAAACGAATACATGGCCCAGTAATCAAATTGAACTCAATTCAACTAACTCAATCAAACTGACAACGTTGGCTCGAATATATATAGACTTATTTAAAGTTGAATAGTGCGATGGTTTTGAGTTTCTGCTATTTTCTGCGATACATACATTAGATTGATTATAACCTACTTTACTTTGGTTTGAAATAACCGATATTTTTAACGGCCAATTTTGAAGATATTTGATGTGTAAACATGCACAATTAATTCAAATCAACATGTCAAGACAATAGGTTTCAGCAGTAACATGTTCTATTAATTTATCTTAGTATTCCGTTTCGATGCAGCAGCAAATGCTTAATAAGTATTGTATGGGCGATCGTTTGGGACCCAAATTAAGCGATCGATATAGGGGAGTGGTTGGTCTGTGGAGGTGATTAGTTAGAGATGTTTTACTATAACATGTATTTACCATAGATTTGCTCGGTACAGGATATTCACAATATAGCTTATCCATATGAACCTGACATGCGAAGAACTTTGCCTGATTGTGAAGCTGAATCCAACGGCTTTTACTTTGAACCAATTATCAATTATCGCGGAAATCATCGGGCGAAGTGATTTCAGAAGGGTTGAAGCCGAAGGCTGAGGCTCATTTGAAAATAGTCCACCCACCCACGAGTGTTATGCTCGTTTGTTGGGGTTTTTACAACATGGCAACATTTAAGGTCCTATTAGGATGGTCCACGAGTGTTAGGATGCCTTCAGTAGAGCAATAGGAACCCCTTGTATCAGGGCAACATGTAGGCAGTAATTAAATAGCACTTACTTGTCGTCTGCCCCGGATATAAAATGCTCCTCATCAATGAGTGCGACGCAGTCTATAGATCCGCTGTAAAGTATTTAGCAAAATGAGGTCAACATGAGTAGTTGTTCATTTGTTGCATTTTCATGTCTGAGTAACATACAGTCATATCATGGCGAGTACCGACGTGTGGCAGTTCCACATTCACGGCGACTTTATAGTGCTGCCCCAATGGGAGACTGGGCCACCATGACCCAAAATCCCACTCAGTCACATTGTCCTGATACTGAGCAATCCAGTCCTTGCCATATCCTATTAATGCCGAGTGCCAGGCTAGGTGGCGACAAGCATAAATTTTGTGAGTCATTGGTTCACTCGATCAGGGTTCAAACCCACAACCCAGCACATGTGAAGCCAGCCAGCGCTCTTAACGATTGAGTCGCAGATTCTGGTAAGTAGGGACTTCTGGTCTCATGCAGTTTACAAACCAGCATGTTGACTGTAAGTACTGGGTTCAGGATCAGGACAACTGTACCAGGACTCTATAATGAATTCTACCAGGAGAATCGGTGACTTACGGGCCAGTTTTTTGGGAGTGATTTGTAGAAAAGTTAGTTGTGCGCTTCATTTTAAATATCTTTAGTGGTCATTTCCCCCCCCCCCTCCCCATCCACACACACAGAGCTTATAATGTAACTTGTAAGGCAACAATGAGATCTTTTCAAATTAGGCCCATTTTTCAAAGTGCATCAAATAAGTGGTTTTATCTGATCCAAGCTCCAACGATATCAGTCTTATTTGACAATTCCGCCCGGTTCAAAAGATATCAGGAATATAATATTAGCAGATATTATTATGATGGTGTGATCGAATCAAATATTATCAGTTGCTACCTGTCAAACTAATTCCAATATATAACCACTGCCCTGAAATATATATTTTTTTAAATAGCTTTTAGAAACAGACTTAACAATAACGAAGTCGCCATAATATTATTTTAATAAGCTTAATTAATAATTTCTTTCCCCTCTGAAATGTACTCTGAAGGGATCTTTTCTCAAAACAGATGTGCTCAACCAGTAATCATTCATTTCTATGTAATTTACTTAATCTTTCTCAATGCTTTATAATTATTTGTAATCCACAGCAGACTATGCATCACATACCCAGTGTAGCGTCCCATAGCCACTTAGGCTTCACATAAAGCAGTTCAACTGCCTGTACCAGACTAGAACAGGGTCCGTACACATGGGAAGATATGGAATTGAAAGTTATTTCAAGGCTCTTCACAACTATTTTGGACACGAATTTAAGACTATTTTCATTTGGATTTCAGAAAGAAAAGGAAAAAAGCGAATGGGCGATTTCAGACTAATTTAGATCAGTGGGAACAGTTTAATGGAATTTAAGGCTTTTCAAAACAGGTCAAATTCAAGGCTTTTTAAGGCCTTGAAATGAGGTAAATGAAGTTAGAGATTGTTCAAGACTTTCCAGGCCCCGTACAGACCCTGCTAGGGTAACCGCTGCCATCCCTTTTTAAAAATTTTTTTTTTTTATTGAGGCTGTATTTATACTGTCCATAGCATATAAGCCCGGGTACCCAGGCTTGTTTTCAATGCTGGCCAGTTGTAGTGTTGGTGTTATCTTACCACACAGTAGCTGCTGATCAGTAATTTGATTGCCTGCATTTCAGTTGCAGATAGATAGTTGGTTGGTATGGTTAGTAGCCTATGTTAGTTTTTTTTGGATTTTCTTGGCATATATGTATTTTATTTTGTCCCTGCTGTGTGCACTCACGCGTGTCCATGAAAGACGAGCTGTGACTCCTCAACAACCTTCCAGATCCTAACGCTGCCATCCCTGCCACCAGCCGTCACCGCCCGCTCCCGAGTCAGACTGTCCACTGCCGTGATCTGATCCTGGTGCCCAAATCTGAAACCAAGCAAAGCCACAGTGGGTAAAATTAATCATTCAGGGATGAAATCGGTTTCCGACAAAAAAAGAAACCGCGGAAATCAAGCCAGGGAATAATTACATCGACGGTGAATTTCCGCGAAAATGCGGATTTACCCCCATAGGATTAGATTAGCACGGTGGCCGAATCAGTAGAGCGCAGACTTCATGTGCAGAAGTCGAGAGTTTGAATCCCAGCCGAGTTAAACCAGTGTGGTTACAATCGCTATAACGGTCCAAGGTAAAGAATTCCAAATACTCTGCGCATGACCGAGCTTTGTGTAATGTAAACGACGACTACTCACAGCGTCTCAATGTAGGCCATCTCATCGAGGTTCCATAGCTTCACGGTGCGGTCATGTGACGTACTGAACAGTGTGTGCGTTCCCTTCCGGAAGGCGAGACCCTGAAGGAAAACGCATTACAAAATGTATATATAAAGTTGTTTAGCAAATTGGCTTCTTCCATACAAATTCCATATCTGTTTTGTGCCCACATTCCTATTGTGCAGAAAAATGTTTCTTCCAGTTGAATTTCATATTTAATTTGTACCCCTAATTGTCTTGTGTACCATAGTGTTTCTTCCAGGCAATTTTCATATCTACTTTGTATTCACGTAGCAAAGATACCATGGCAAACCAATTAATTTTGTATTAAAAAAAATTCAGGTTGGTCTTCCTGAGAGTTAATACCGTGTTTTCCGCACATATTTCTTATATCTTTTTTACTCCTAGGATAATTTCAGAAAAACTTTTAATTAATTAAAAGTTTTGATTTGTTGGTTTAACGACCCCATAGTACAAAAGGTAAACATTGGCTATTGGGGGGTCATACAGTGGTTAAACATATTTCACGTTAAAAAAAAACACCATTTCAAACAGGTATGCCAAAGAAGCATACAACTGTGGTAAAATCATAAGTGGTATATGACAAATGAAATCAAGGGTAAAAGACTTCATGTGAAAAAGGGGAAATTAATTAATTAAGGAAGTAACTACAAAAGCAAACTCTGCCAGTCTTACGGACACTACGTCTCGATGCCCTCTGAGGATGTGTATTCTCTCACACGTCTCTGGGTTCCACACCATGATGTTCTTGCCCATGTCCCCGGTCACCTAAAGGGAAAAAACACAAAAAACACTCAAATGTAGCCTGACAGTGTCATCATTTCGTCTTTCAAAAAAAAAGAATTGATCGCGCAAAAATCATAATAGTCCATATTGCGTGGCTTCATCGGTACTTGTTTCATTTCAAAATGTATTAATGCAAACACACGACCAATAAGTCATAATATGAATAACCAATGGTTAGGACCCCCCCCCCCCCGACACACACACACACATTGGTAAATAATATATGACGTATATTTTCTGTGGAATTGAATTCCGCAGAAACAGCTGTTTCTGGTTTCTGGAATCTGGTGAATTTATTTCCCTCTCTATGCCTATAGGTATTGTTTATGTATAAATATTACATGTGTTAGTCATTATGCATGTTGGCCGAGGCTAATATGGGTAATTTGCAAGCGAGGCAATGTCTATTTCTGTCTCCTCTGCTATTCCTGTCGCTTTCCTCAGCACCCCCTACACTCACTCACTCTGCCTTGGCACACGCTACTGTTCACAACTCTGCCCCACCGACCCACCCTCTTACTGAGGGGTGACCGCTGTCCTACCTGAAACTCATGACATTACTGCCTACCTGAAACTCATGACATTACTGCAATAAACTTAAAGAAATTGAACCATCTGTGGGAAAGCCACCACAGACTCATGCGGGAGGTCGGCGGGACCAAGTGGTCCTTAGTCGCTGCCGTGTTGGCCACTCGTGGCTTACACATGCTTTTCTGCTCAAGGGGAACCTCCCCCTGAATGTATTGGGTGTCAGTCCCCACTGACACTCAAACACATTTTACTAAGTTGCGTTGATTTTTTGGCCCTGCGCCAACGGTTCTACACTGCAGGCAGTATGCATGACCTTTTTACTAAGGTAAAACAGGAAAACATTTAAGCCTTTTTGAGGGCAGCTGGACTGTACCACCTTATATAGTTTACTAAATGGATTCTATTAATTATTAATGAAACTTTTCTTTTTCTATGGGAATTTGTTTCCCTTGACCACAGATATATGATTGTGAGCTTTCTAATTTAATTAGTGTCTATTGGCACATAATTGATTGTCTGCTTTTACATGTAAAAGCGATGGTTTGAACAAAAAACAAACATTTCTCGCCGTGCATATGGCCTATGCTGCCGACACGGCGTAAAGCAACCACCAATCAATCAATCAATCAATCAAACTGCCTGAACTTCTCCTGACTCTGTGGTCCTCGACCATGCAATTGCTCCTAGCAAGAAATCCAAGACATTCAGGTCCCAGTCGCCCATTGCCATACCTATGCACAGCATACCTGGAGGTGACGATTACTTTTCTTAAAATAAAAATAACTTAAACCGTTTCCTGCTTTTTCTCTCTTACATTTGCCGAGTGAAGTGAATTATGCATGTTGGCCGAGGCTAACGTGGGTAATTTGCGAGCGAGGCAATGTCTATTTCTGTCTCCTCTACTATTCCTGTCTTCCTCGCTTTCCTCAGCACCCCTACACTCACTCTGCCACCCTCTTATTGGGGGGGTGAACGCTGTCCTACCATACTGCCTTCCTGAAACTCATGATGTTACTGCCTGAACTTCTGACTCTGTGGTCCTCGACCATGCAATCGCTCATAGCAAGCAGTCCAAGACATTCGGGTCCCAGTCGCCCACTGCCCTACATATGCTCAGCCTACCTGTAGGTGACGATCACTTTTCTTAAATAAAAATAACTTAAACCGTTTCCTGCTTTTTCTCTCTTCCATTTGCAGAGTGAAGTGAATTAGCCCCCCCCCCCCCCCCCCCCCCTGGGTGGGACGGTATTAGTTTGAAATATACACAGTGATTGACTTTTTGGGGGTGCCGCCCACCAAAACCTCAGCACAGTGGCGCTGCATGGCTGAGCGAACACCATTGGTGGAAATAAAATCCAACCCGACACGACTAGATAATTAATCATACCTACATTATCTACGCCCCTTTCTACAAATATAATTCTCCGAATGAAATTATCCACAATAATCTTTTCGGAAGAAAAAAATCCAATTTGAAGAACGACTACTCAGACAGGAATCTACTAAATGAATTGTCATATGGTAATTTTCTATGTTAAAAAAACCATCATATGTATTATGAGTAGGTCAACAATAAGAACCAAATATTCAGAATTTTGAATAAATAACAAAAAAATTAAGCACCTTTGCAGAACTATGGCCCCAGAGTATGTTTGTCCCGTACTGATATGACCATAGATGTTGCTAGGACGTAAAACAACAAATGAAGACTGGAATGCTTCCTCGGAAATCCTCACAGTGGTACCTTACTCCACTCTTACTTCCACATACAATTTAAAGTTGCATAGTCCGATGGTTTTGAATTTCTGTATTTTTTCTGAGATAAATATATTAGATCGATCACTAGTATCTACTTTACATTAGTTCAAAGTTACTTTTATTTTAAATGGTAAACTTTTGAGATATTTTGAGTGCAAACATGGAAAATTAGTTTTGGCAAGCTTGTCAAAACTCTGGCACCATAGACTTCTGTAGTAACAGGTTTTGTTATATTGACTCGGTGTTTCCTTCTACGCAGAAACAAATGCTTAATAAGTGCATCAGTATCTAAGTTAGATATGTAAAATCAAGTCTAGATAATTGGTTTGGTTTTGAAAATTTTATATTTGATCGGACTATGCAGCTTTAAGAATGCAAGGATTGCTCATTAGTAATGAACCACTAGACAATGCTTCATCCCTTACCAGGAACTTGCCATCTGACGAGATGGCGATACAGAGCACTTGTGTAGTGTGTCCCTTGTGCTTTCCTTCAGTGCCCTTCCTCCCGCCGTGCATCGTCTTCACCTTCTTACCCGTCTGTATGTCCCCTGTAAATGAAAACAGTGCAAATGATAAATGATAAATACTATTTATATTACAGGGATGAAAGTGGTCTGCAGCAAAAAAAACGGAAATCAAAGCCGAGATTATTACACTGCCTGCGAATTTTCGCGATAACGCAAATCTTATCCCATAGACTTAGCACTGTCAGGGATTGGCGGGGCAAATGCAGGAAGTCAGGTTTTAACTAGCCTTGCTGTGACTGTATTATCACCCATATGTAACTCATTCTTGCTTGGGCTTCATATTCAAGCAACATCTAAGATCATATAAGAACGAGATTCGAACACCCCAATTGTTATCTGTCATACACCTTATCTTTGGTAAATTTTGCTTAACCTTAATCGGTAACTATTTTCTTAAATCGCGGAAATCTGCGTGCCGGCAACATATATGGTCATATCAATATGGGCACCGATTTGTGAGAGTGTACACTCATGGCGACTTTATAGTGCTGCCCCACTTTGGGACCAGGCCACCAGCATGACCTGATATCCCACTCAGTCACATTATCCTGACACTGAGCCAACCAGTCCTTGCCCTATCCTAATAATGCCGAGCACCTGGCTAGGAGCAACAAGTATCAATTATTAAGTCACTGGTTTGACTCGACCAGTGTTCGAACCCCACAATCTACCAAAACGGGAGACGGACGCTCAACTCGTTCGGCCATCCCGTGTGGTTACGGGTGTTTGAACCCTGGGGTTCGAGTCCCACCATCTGCCACACGGGAAGCGGCCGCTCAACTCATTTGGCCATGTCGTCTGGATGCTTTCAATGCTGCTTCTCAAAAATCGAAAAAACTCTGATAAAATATCTCAAAGACTGGTAAAGAGTGCAGAGGTTGGTTGGTTGTTGTAGTTTTACGTCCTGGCAACACCTAAGGTCATATCAGAGCGCGCCTCAGGGGTTAGCTTGTGACCAATGGCGCTTACATTTGATGACGGAGCAGTCTTTTCCACCACTGAACACATGCCGCTCGTCAGGAGTAATCACAACACACGTGACCGGAAGTTGGTGACCGCGCAGGATCCGTATGTCGGCAGGCCCTGGTGGCACAATCTAAAACCAAACACATCGATAGGTTACACAGAGCTGCCTACCTCAAATTTCGTATTTGGGTATTCCAGTGAACACGGATAAAAGTGATCTCTGGGGAAAAAAGCGGAAATGTGGATATTCTCCCATAGGTTTAGCATTGTCAGGGGATCGCGGAAAATTTCCGGAAGTCGGGTTTCATACATATTGGTATACGCTGATAGTGCTGCACCGTTTGAAGCATGTATTAGTCGGATACGCTGATAGTGCTGCACCGTTGGGAGCATTTATTAGAAGTATACGCTGATAGTGCTCCGGCGTTTGTAGCATTTATTAGTAGTATATGCTGATAGTGCTACGGCGTCTGCAGTAGTATACGCTGATGGTGCTCCGGGATTGAAAAATCCCGGAAATCCGCGAAATCGGGGAGATCTTTCATCCCTGAGTGAAAGAAATTATGTACTTTCCCCCAAAAATGTGTGTACCATCCACACTTCTTTTGGCGTACAATTTTTTTATTTTACGCATCGATGTCCTCCTGCATAAAGCTTTGGACAAAATACACAAAAATCAGGGATGAAAGTGCTCTCCGGGGGAAAAAAGCGGAAATGCTGATATTCTCCCATGGCTTAGCATTGTCAGGGAATCGTGGAAATTTTCCGGAAGTTGGGTTTCATATATATTGGTATACGCTGATCGTGCTGCGCCGTTTGAAGCATGTGATAGTAGTATATGCTGATAGTGTTATGGCATTTAGAGCATTTATTAGTAGTATACTCTGATAGTGATGTGGCGTCTGCACCACACATTAGTAGTATACGCTGATGGTGCCTCGGGACTGAAAAATCCGGAAATCCGCGAAATCGCGGAGATCTTTCATCCCTGAAAAATCATATGGGTACGTCTTGCCTACCCCAAACCTATCTGGGTACTCGAGTGAACAAAAAAATTGTGTCCTCTCAACAACAAAATAAAAAAAACACCGGCCAGCATCGAGGGTCAGAAACAGTCCAATCTTTCAAATCTTGCGGTATCAGTGGTTTTGAGGTTTAAAAAAAAAAACTTTTCTGATATAAATATATTGAATCGATTGTTAATAATTTATCTTCCTTTCGTTTGAAGTAAGTTTTATTTTAAATGGCTCAGTTTTAAAATATTGGAAGTGTAAACGTCAAATTAGTTTTGGCAAGTATGCCAAAACTCTGACACTATAGGCTTCAGCACTACCATGTTCTATTAAACTGCCTCAGTATCCCCATCTATGTGGCAACAAATGCTTAATAAGTGCATCAGTATGAAAATTAGATATGAAGAATCAATTGTAGATAATTGCTTTGGTTTTGAAAATCTAATGCTTCATCGGATATTGCATCTTTAACAGATGGGAAAACATATTTTAGAACATGCAGAATATTTTAGAATATTTTAGAAAAACAAATAGCAGGGCTATTTCATACCTTCTTTATTAATCGGACTAGTAAATCTAGCAGTATTAATTAGGTGCATAGCAAAAATTTTAAATTAAAAAAAATCAATTACCTGACATTGAAAGGGTGAGCTTATTGCCCATTTAGTGAATAATAAGTGGGCCGAGAGCTAAATGGAGAGCGGCAGTCAAGTAATGAAAGCAGTCTTTGTCACATCGCGACCGACAGCATGATGATGATGATGAAGTGGGCCCATAACGTGAGCCGGGAGTAATTAATTATATGGGGAAATCAGCATCTATGGTTGACCTATTGACCCATACTCGTGAATTAAGTGCGCCATGCAGATTTCTTATCAGCAAATTACGTATCCTCAGGTGATCCCTGCAGAGACTTGCAGCTGGAGAAATGTGAAAATTAAGGAGTTATTCAATAATATGCATATTGATGCGTATTATTTTCTGTATTTCAACAGAAAGAAAAAGACATGTTAATTCCTGTATTCCCACTTTCACAGATCAAGACTATCGCAAAATTACCGTCACGAGGATAATAAAAAAAACATCAGCCCAAATTTCCATGTGTATTCGAATGGAATTACTAAATATTAAATATTTACTAAATGGCAATTGTGTAAGTTCGCCTGTTAATGCACTTACCTGCTCTGCAACCTTTCTGTACAACTTCCCGGATTGTTCCAGCTAAAATACATAATGCAAATATGAATGAGGCCATGCTAAATTAGTTCAATGCAAATTACCGTCAGGGATGAAAGTCGTCTCCGGGAAAAAAAGCGGAAATGTGAATATTCTCTCATAAGTTTAGCATTGTCAGGGAATCGCGGAAAATTTCTGGAAGTGGGGTTTCATATATATATTGGTATACGCTGATAGTGCTGCGCCGTTTGGAGCATTTACTAGTATTATATGCTGATAGTGCTACGGCGTCCGCACCACATAGTAGTTAGGATACGCTGATGGTGCTGCAGGATTGAAAAATCCCGGAAATCCGCGGAATCGCGGACATCTTTCATCCTTGACCCTTCTGAAACCTTGACATGTATAAATGTTCAATTATTTATAAATCATACAAAAGATAAAGCAAGTGCGTGTGAATATAATTAATTTCATCCGCCTATACCTAAATCTATTCATAATTACGGGTCACATACAACATGGTCATGGCACCAATGTGATGCAGTTGGATCTTCATATTCGAATCTCTGAGCCGAAGAAAGTGTCTGAAGTCTTTTACACACACCCCGCTCCCACTCCAAGAGAGGCCAGGCACTGGGCATTGACTGAGGCACGTATGATGTATCACTCGCTATTAAATATCATGCAGAAAGGGCTGGTCATTTGACTTTTGGTTTGGTAAACAGGGATGAAAGTGATGTTCGGCGCCAAAAAAAGCTGAAATCAGGCCGAGACCTTGGTGCCAATGGCCAATTTCCGCGAAAACACAACGCCCCCCTCCCCATCCCCCCCATAGAATTAGCATTGTCAGGGAATCGCAGGAAAATGCATGCACAACTTTCTTGTTTGGGTTATATGTTCTACCAACATTTAAGGTACTTTAATAATTGGATTCGAACTGACCAATTGCTGTCATATATGCCTGGTTGGGGTTTTATGTCCTAGGAACCTCTATGGTCATATCAGGATATGAATTTGTGGCGGCTTCTCCACAGATGGAGCGATTTCATGTACAGTAAAACATATCTGAATCGACCGACAATGGGACCGACCATAAATGGTCCATTTAGAGAGGTGGTCGGTTTAGTTGGGTTTAATTTTGTTGTTATCGTTACAATGGGCGATCGCTTGGGACCCAAATAAAACGATCGATATATTAGATTTGGCGATCTGTGGAGGTGGTCGGTTAGAGAGGTTTATTATAATTTGCTAGACAGAAATTGGTTTGTAGAGATACATATAATCAGCTCTAGTTTAGATGTGTGTGTTGGGGGGTGTGGGGGATGCCCGGGGGAAACTACATGTAACAACACTTAACATACCACATCCTGCTTTAATCGCTGGGAAATTGCATCAACGCCAGCATCATCATCATCATCTTCTGTAAGAGCAGAGCAGAGCATGAGAAACAATGCAATACAACATAACAATTCCCATCGCATCTCAACAACTAAAATCACTGAGCGTCGCAAACCATTAATTGTTATCACCTTAAAGGGCTGTAACATGAAACTACTTATTCAGAATTATTATGATCAAATGAGTTTTCATAATTTGTATAGCTTGAAACAACCTATTCTTTATTTATATAGTTATTTAGGGCCCAACCATGGTCTAAGTAATCAAGCAGTGGCTATTATTAAGTATTAATGTCATTCAGCTTCAGTGATGTAGGCTAGGACAATTAGAAAGTAGTGCAGACCTTATCATTTGAATGGTTTTGAGAATGCTTTACAGATGGGTTGGTCGAACGAGTTCGTCTGTCTCCTATTTTGGTAGATCGTGCGATTGGAACTCTGGTCGAGTCAAACGAATGACATAAAAATTTATACTTGTCGCTTCCCAGCCAGGTGCTCGGCATTATTAGGATTGGGCGAGGAGAAGTGGAATGAGGAAAACCAATCGTTCGAGATTGAAATTTCCTCTGCTTAATCAATTAAAAACCCTATAAACACACACAAAAAAACCTATGTTCCATATGACTATGTGACATCCCTATGACTACGTGACATCACAGAACTACGAATAATAGCCACGGGGTACTCAGAGTCTAATGGTGCTCGGTAACCCATCCTGACCTACTGGGCTAGAACTCAAATGGTCCTTTCTAAATGGATCTTTCATTAAGATACAGAAACCAGTGGTCTACAACTGATTCATCAAAGGCTGTGGTATGTGTTGTCTTATGTGTGGAAAAGTGCATATAAAAGACCCCCTGCTGCTTATCGGCAAGAGTAACCTATATGGCAGCAGCAGGTTTCCTCCAAAGAAATATGTCAGAATGACCATATGTTTGACGTCCAATAACCGATGATAAAAATCAATGTGCTCTAGAGGTGTAGTTAAATAAAGCAAACTTTTTTTTTTTAAGATACAGTTTTCATGTAAGGAATATATGGTAAAGATCAGGTGACTAAATTTGACTTTAGTCCGATGTTTTTTTTAGTTTGTTTATATTTTAGATAAATATATTTTAGACTGATCGCTATAACCTACTTTACATTACTTTGAAGTAGCTTTTCTTATAAATGGTTAAATTGAAAGTAAAAACATGCAAATTTACTCTTGGTGTGCACATTGAATTGCTGAATACCACAGGCTTTAGCAGAGACAGGGATTTTTTGTATTATATTAAATTGACTTATTTAGTTAGTTCCTTCTATGCCGCAACAAATGTTTAATGAGTTGGCTGTTGGAGGTTTACGTCCTGGCAACATCTAAGGTCATAATAGGTCGGGGGTTTAATAAGTAAACCAGTATCTATTTTGCATATATATATATATATATGGTCAAATCTAGGTCAGCTTTGGTATAAAAATGTGATATTTTCATCGGACTAGACAGCTTCAAAAGCTTAGTGACAATTTGAAATAGAAGGACTTGACACGAGTCCATACTGTCAAATAGTTGTTGAGTATTTCCAGGGGTCTCGGTACATAGCATAGGGGATGGCGGGTCAGCCATTTGTTGGCAGCATAAGTTGACTTATTCAGTGAACTCGCCATCCATTGGTAGCAACTTATACACCAACTGCCTATAAGCTTCCACCGGCTCTACTGATTACCGCCATCATAACAAGGGTAATATTCACCTTCTTCTTCTAACTGAGCGATGTATTCCTTTGCAAGTCTAAGTCGCTTTTCTTGAGCGGTTTCAACGTCCTCTTCGTCTTCTGAGTGTTCCTCTTCTAGAACCTTAGTTCGCACTTCCTGGTCACTGCAAATGTAATATACATCAGTTACTATGTGTGCATTATCATTTTTTTCCTTGAAGATTTATACTGCCTATCATGGATAAGTCTGAATAGACTTGTTTTCATCATTAGACAGTTTGTCGATAGAAAGCCTGAGTCTACACTTTTACCGACCCAAGGGATTTTTAACCTCCCACACCACATAGACATAGTATGAGAGCAACTGGCCTTTGATGTCGCTGTAAGTTATACACAGCGGTGGAAATCCAATTTGGCAGAGGTGGGGGCATGGGGAATCGAACCACCAACCTTCAGATTAGGAGTCCGACCTAGAAAAAAGTCACACTCTAACCACTCTGCCACAGAGAACACCACATCCTGTTTGCCATAGAAAACAATGTCATGGGTATCTTTTTTGGTGTGTTTGTTTGTTTAACGATCCCCCAGCACAAAAAGTAAACATCAGCTATTGGGGGTTGGCATATATCCATGCCGCATATACCACATTCGCATGCCGCATACCACGTATAATAATCATAAAAATATGTGAGCTATAAAGAACTTATACATATATTATTCATGTTCTATTATACTACTGCTCCCGTACATTCCATTGATATGTTCCTTTGTACTTGGGTTACTGGAGGCTCGGGTGCAGCCTGGAGTGCAGGAGGTCTGCTTCCAAGCAGCTCCCTACCCCCCTATTTGGCCATTTCGCCGCCGATTTAAAAAATAATTAAGTGCTTGGTTGCAGCCAAAATCCAGCGTGCCTAATTAGACTCAAACATAATTAGATATCATAGTTCAACCAAATAGCGCACGTTGGAAATAGGCGTTTAATTAATAACTTCAATTTGAATTCTACCATTGAAAGTTTTATAGTCGAATTGTTTTTGGATTGTTTAAAAAAAAAAGATAATATATTAACTTGGTCATTACAATCGATCGTATTTTGGTTTGAAGTACCTTTTATTTTAAATATCTAACTTTAGACATATGTGAAGTGAAAACACGCCAAATTAATTGTGGCATGCATGTCAAAATTCTGACAACATACACTTCATTAGTAAAGCTAAGATTCCATATATGCAGTATGCGAATGCGGCAAAAAATCGAAAAGCATGTAAATGAATAGTGGTGCTTCCATGTGTCCAAATGCGAATGCGGAAAATGGATCGACCCATGGAGCGATTGGTGCGAATGCGAATTCTACTGGGTCTGCCATAGAAAAAAATGGCATGGGTACATTTTTGATGTGTTTGTTTGTTTAACAATCCCCCAGCACAAAAAGTAAACATCGGCTATTGGGGGTTGGCATATATCCATGCCGCATATACCACATTCGCATGCCGCATACCGTGTATATGGAATCTTAGCTTTAAAGGTTATATTAAATTGAGTTATTATTCCTTCATATGCAGCAATAAATGCTTAATAAGTTCACCAGTATCGAAATTGAATCTCTGGAATCAAACCTAGATTGATGCTGTCATCGAATTATGCAGCTTTAGTTTAAGGTATTCTTGTAACAAATTCGACAAAAGCAGTTTCCTACGCTAGTATTAGTAATGAAAAAGGTTGATAGTAATTACACAACCTATGGGTTCATTATATAAATGTGGGAGATGGAGGGGCAAATCTTAGTACACCAAAAAAATGAAAAGTACATAACAATGCATAATGACAAATGAGGTCTTTCTCGCTCACCATAAATCCAGGTACTTTTCAGTACCTGGATTTATGATGACATTCCACAAAACTTCCGTTTGACAAGATCCGTGACCTGATTGGGAGCGGGTCAGTTGACTGATGACAGTCGTTTGGTGACGTCATCACTTTTCAGTACCCACAAAAATGCGGATATGGGGTAGCCTGTTAGTTTTGGAGTTAGGTGGCGACAGTCTAGCCACTAGGTGGTGGCAGGCTACCCCGACAGGGCAGACCCCCGACAGGGCTGCCCTCTACCGCGTGTGGCTAGCTCACCCCCAATCCACCTATAGAGTCTGTTTTCAGAGCCCAGCTGTAGCAATGTGTATAGAAGTTGAACATATAAACTGGATTCTGGAGGTAGATCGAAGAGAGTATGAGATAGGCCAAATAAAAAAAAATTAAATTGGTGATCATCATTTTGCTCATACAAATCGGGTTGGGCAGGCGGTTTTGTGTGGGCTTTTCCCCCTGGCATATGACGTAGACGTATACGGAACCAGACGTGATGGCCAAATGAGTTGAGCATCCACCTCCCCTTCTGGTAGGTTGTGGGATTCGAACCCCTTGGTTTGAACCCTGGCCGAGTCAAACCAATGATTTAAAAATATATACAAAATTTGATTTGTTGCTAGCCCGACGCATTTTAAACAGTCTTAACAAAATTCTAACATGGGCGGATTTTCAGGCACGGGCGGGGACGATCATCGGTATAATTCTGTCTTATTTGGCCTTACTCTAACAATAATAGTCATTGCAAAAATGTATATATTGCGATCATGTAAGTTTACCTGTCAATATCAGATTCAATCTCTTCATCGCCTTCACTTCCAAAGGCACGCTTCACCTTCTTCTTGGCCTTTTCATCTTCAATTCCTTTCCCAACTTTTGCTTCAGTAAGCTGAAATTGAAAATTGAATGAGGAAATTAGGTACTGGTGCCATATTAGTCAAATAAAATTAGATTAGTTAATAACTGACGATCCAGATAACCTAGTACATCCAAGATTCTGGTTAAGAATTCATTGTGACAACAATCTATGCCATTTTGTGAAAAATAAGATCCATACATCTTCCTGATTGTCAATTTTAATTTAATTAATACATGTAATGCCATAGTTAGTCTCACAGCGTGACACTCCATGACCGGTCAATGGGCAGGACTACTAAACTACTCTGTATAAAAAAATAATCGAATTGCTGGATTGTGGATAGTGTAGTAGTCTGTATATGAGCTCCACTACCACGCGGTGGCGGAAGACACTACACCGCACACCTACGCAGTTACACTGAACTGCGCTAGGTGGCGACAGGCTAGCCACTAGGTGGTGGCAGGCTACCCCGACAGGGCTGCCCTCTACCGCGTGTGGCTAGCTCACCCCCCATCCACCTATAGATGCGACGTGGGACCTGGCAAGTTAGGGAGCGGGTCAGTTGACTGTTGACGCCGTGGAGAGCAGAGAGCAGAGAGCAGAGAGGTTTTGTAATAAACCAGGTTGAAGGCATACTGATACTGAATCTTGGCGTTCTTCCGTGAGTGCGTGACGGTGTGGGGAGAGACCGTGGGCCATAACAATATTATCCACAACAATCCCCAATCTAAGAAGCTAGCATACTTATCTTTCATAGCCTGTTAGTTTTGGAGTTAGTTTCACAGATTATTTACACTTGGCCCTTACCAAAGCTGTTATTGCTTGGATTTAAACATGGTGACATTTCACAACTGTTCCATGAACTAGCCTATAAACAGGCACTTGGAAATCCGCAGCGTTTGCCGGCCGCACTAAAGTCGTTCGGTGACGTCATCACTTTCCAGTACCCACAAAAATGCGGATTCGGGGGATTAGCTCTGCTCAAATCTTAGTTGGATGTTGCCATATTGAAGCCCGTTAAATTTGATTTCAGTTTTTGCCTTTAATCCATTAAGAATTGACAGATATCCAGCTCTCTGAAGTTGAGGGTAACTTGTTATTTAGTGTCTCAACTTTTGCTGTGAAGTTTCATAACGATCTGAAAATCAGCACTGATGTTTTCAAGTTCCTCAAGTTTGTGCCCCCCCCCCCCCCCTGCTTGCTCACCCCTTCCAGTCTGATCTTGGTGAACTAAACCTCAGTTCATGCCATGAGTTAGATTCATGAGGTGATCACGCTGAATTTGATATGTTACTTTATAGGATTGTGCTGACATAAGTCAATAATGATTGATGCATTCCCCTCCCCTTATGTCTGTCACAATTTCCTCAATCTTTGTTAATACAACACGCTATATTAGCAAAAGGGGTTGATTTCTGTACAGTTAAAGCATTATATCTTGGGTTCCAATAAGGCTATCATAACAAATTAACTATTTTTGTGCAGTATTTTGGTGACACAAATATCCAAGTGCCTGTTGTATTGCTAGATTAAGGACATATTCACACAAATTCCCAATCTAAGAAGCTAGAGTATTCAAAGTTTACAATCCACTACTTTTTTTTTTATAGAATGGCAAATTAAATTATATCAATAGAACATGAATTAAACCAGCTTCACTCCACATTTCATCAAAATATTTCAACTATTAAAGAAATTATATGCATTTTCCCATAAAACTAACCAATTTCGGTCACATGAATCTATTGCTTTTACTTTAATTTAATGGAAGAAAAATTCAAAGATGGAAAACGCCATAACTCCACCTATAGGAGGGTGTGCATTCACGTCACTTCCGTTTGACAAGATCCGCCATATTGACACGGTGAAAACAATCAGGTGACAGCAGTGCCCTTACATTCGCAATAATACCGCCGATGCAGGGGCTGCCTTAATATCGCTTGGATTTGGTGTTTAATTTGACCGAATTTCACTTATTGAGTTCTATATAACAGAATTAGATCGTAGCAGGGAACAGATTTGTGCTTTTTGCTTTATTTACATTCGTAATAATGCGGCCATCAGTTTCTACACTCACCTATAACGACCTGCACATTCTATGATTCAGCTGGAGCTGAGCGTTAATGGTTTGACGGGAACCGCTGCCATTATAGCATTAAGCGCAGAACCTGGAGCATTTGTGATGGATCCCGTCCAAACGATAATGCATAGGCGCAACCAGAACGGCTGCTGCCATCATAGCATTAAAACCGAAAACCTGTGTATTTGCGGCGGATCCCATCAAACTATTAATGCTCAGCCCCATTTGATCTGGCCAGCATGGAACGGCTGCTGCATTAGCTAATACAAAAGATCTGAAAGTCAAAAACTTTCAAATGCACATATCTAACTCCATATGGTTGGTCCTTTTTACATTCAATAACAAAAAAAGTTTTCCTTTATAATTATAAACAGTGTAATTAACAAATTTCAAACAGATGAGTGCAAATCATTTTTTTTTTTTTTTTTTTTTTTTATTGAGGCTGTATTTATACTGTCCATAGCATATAAGCCCGGGTACCCAGGCTTGTTTTCAATGCTGGCCAGTTGTAGTGTTGGTGTTATCTTACCACACAGTGGCTGCTGATAAGGTATTTGTTTGCCTGCATTTCAGTAGCAGATAGATAATTGGTTAGTATGGTTAATAGCCTATGTTAGTTTTTTTTGGATTTTCTTGGTATATATGTATTTATTTTTTCTACTCTTATTACTAGACTAGCCTACTCCTATTTACATGTCATAGGCTTGTACGTAGCTGTGTTGTGTGTTATCTGGCTACTTTTGGCATGGTTACCTTCCATTGGGCGTCCCACTGGTGGGCCGTGACATATCACATGCCCCTTTGGAGTGC
>JASIRB010002960.1:0-71969 GCA_030323885.1 Branchipolynoe longqiensis | reverse complement strand
GAGGCATGTTTTGGTAATGCGCTGCTGGATGTTGTTCAGAGCTTCGTGATCTATGTCACCAGGGACGTTGAGTAGCTTCTGGAAGTGTTCGCTCCATCTTGCCACAACTCTCTTGCTGTCGGAAAAGGTCTCCGTTCCATCTGTTGATTTCAGGTGAACAGCTCCCTTCTTCACGGGTCCCCACACTTCCTTCAGTCCGCTGTAGAAGCCCTTCATGTTGTTTCTGTCTGCAGCTCTCTGCACCTCCTCTGCCTTCATTTCCCACCAGTCTGACTTCAATGCACGGGGGCATTTTTGTAGCAAGCTGCAGGCATCTTTGTATGCTGCAGTGGTGGATCTAGTGTTCCTGGTCTGCAACACTCTCTGGTGGGCTTGGTCTCTTCTGCTCATAAGATTCTGTAGCTCCTGATTGTTGGGGTCGAACCAGTCCTGATGTTTTCTGTCTGGCTTGCCGAGATAAGTTTTAGCTGTGTTGTATACAACCTGCTGCAACGCTGCCCATTCCTCATCTGGTGTTGGGCTTTCCTTCTCCTCCCATTGTGCGAGAGCGCTGTCCATCTCCCGCTTGAAGCTCTCCCTGTGACTGATGGTACTTAATTTTGCTGTGTTGAGCTTTGTCGGTTTATTTGTCCCTTGCCTGTTGTGTTTTTCTCGTATTCTGAATGCCACTTTTGACCTTAGCATCTGGTGATCGGTCCAGCAGTTAGCTCCACGCATGGCTCGAGTACTGTGGATGTCCATCTTATCCCGGCACCTTGTGATGATGAAGTCGATCATATGCCAGTGCCTGGAACGAGGATGCATCCAAGTGGTCTTGCGTTCATCCTTCTGCTTGAACATGGTGTTTGTTACTATCAGTTCGAACTCAGAGCACAAAGCCAGTAGGAGCTCACCATTGGAGTTGCATTTCCCGATTCCATGTTTGCCCATGACCAAGGGCCACTTGTCATTGTCTCTTCCTATCCTTGCATTGAAGTCTCCTATCAGCAGTAGCTTATCCGTGTGAGGGATGTCACTGAGCGTACTTGCCAGCTGGTTGTAGAAGGCCTCCTTGTTATCATCTGGGTTTGTCATTGTTGGAGCGTACACACTGATAATTGTAGCAAAGTTGTCCTTGCTCAAAGGTAGTCTCATCGTCATGATTCTGTCACTTACTGGCCGTGGCATTTCTGTCAGCTTTGTGACGATGTCCTTTTTGATAGCAAAGCCCACTCCTGCCTCCCTTCTCTCTCCTTCGGGTTTGCCACTCCAGAAGAAAGAGTATTCCAGGTCATTGAGACTACCAGACTCTGAGAACCTTGTTTCGCATAGGGCGGCAATGTCGATGTTGTATTTTGCCAGTTCCATTGCTACTAGTGCCGTACGTCTTTCTGGTCGGTCAGCTGCTTCTCGGTCGAGAAGAGTCCTGACGTTCCATTGGGCAATTGTCAGTAGTTGTGTTGTGTTGCGTTGTGTTCCTCCTAGCTGATTTTCCGCTGTCGACGGAAGATGAGCTCGAGCAGCGCGGTCCTTGATAACCCGGGCGACGACCGAGCCGGTATGGTGTTTTGTGCGGTTGTACATTTCATGAAAGCTGCCTGCAAAAGTGATGAAGTGCTGCTGGCTTTTGCAAGTTACCAGCGGCACTCTCTCGGGGAGCAAATAGAGGTTTCACACCGGCAAGAACATGTCAAGACAGGCGCAAATCTATTTGTCCCTGCAGTGGCTGGTCGGGAGATGTTGGGAGTTCCATACATCAACCGCCCATAATGCTGCCACAGTGACATGGTTTTCTGTTTAGGGTTTGCTCCCTTAGCCTTCGGTTCTGTCAAGGACCTGTACCACAAGGCAGTGGTTTAGAACTCTGCAAGGCAGGGGCGTCAAACTCCCTGAGGTATTGCTATACCTGCTATACCTGCATACCTCAGTTATGTATATAATGGACATACCGTATACAGTATATACAGCCATGGTACTCCTCTGCAAAATTGCTGAATTCCGCAAAATAAATATTGGGGGGGGGGGGGGGGGGTTGTTGTCCTTGCCTATGGTGTTCACTGGGAGCGAATGTGTGTGGTGCAGTGCAGCAGGCTAAGGGAGTGTGTGGTGCAGTGCAACAGGCTAAGGGAGTCTGTGTGGTGTAGTGCAGCAGGCTAAGGGAGTCTGTGTGGTGCAGTGCAGCAGGCTAAGGGAGTCTGTGTGGTGCAGTGCAGCAGGCTAAGGGAGTATGTGTGGTGTAGTGCAGCAGGCTAAGAGAGTGTGTGGTGTAGTGCAGCAGGCTAAGGGAGTCTGTGGTGTAGTGCAGCAGGCTAAGGGAGTCTGTGTGGTGCAGTGCAGCAGGCTAAGGGAGTCTGTGTGGGGTAGTGCAGCAGGCTAAGGGAGTCTGTTTGGTGTACTGCAGCAGGCTAAGGGAGTCTGTGTGGTGTAGTGCAGCAGGCTAAGGGACTCTGTGTGGTGCAGTGCAGCAGGCTAAGGGAGTCTGTGGTGTAGTGCAGCAGGCTAAGGGAGTCTGTGTGGTGTAGTGCAGAAGGCTAAGGGAGTCTGTGTGGTGTAGTGCAGCAGGCTAAGGGATTCTGTGTGGTGCAGTGCAGCAGGCTAAGGGAGTATGTGTGGTGTAGTGCAGAAGGCTAAGGGAGTCTGTGCGGTGTAGTGCAGCAGGCTAAGGGAGTCTGTGTGGTGTAGTGCAGCAGGCTAAGGGAGTCTGTGTGGTGTAGTGCAGCAGGCTAAGGGAGTCTGTGTGGTGTAGTGCAGCAGGCTAAGGGAGTCTGTGTGGTGTAGTGCAGCAGGCTAAGGGAGTCTGGTGTAGTGCAGCAGGCTAAGGGAGAGAGAGGAAGTGTGAGGTAACTTCAAAACGCCTCCCTCCTGTAAGGTGAATAGCCCCAGGCATAGCCCGCCCACGGTATTGACACTTCAACCCCCCCCCCCCCACACACACACACACACACATACCTGATATATCGCACACAGCTTGAATATTGTGTACATCAGACAGCCTGAGTAATGTAGAAAGAAAGTGGACATGCCATTGTGCTGTGTGTAGTGCACAACCAGAGTAGTGAATATAATGGACATGTCATAGTGCCATGTAATATGTATAGTACATAGCCTGAGTAGTGTATATAAATGATATGTCATAGTGCCATATATAGTACATAGCCTGAGTACTATATATATAAAGGACATGCCATAGTGCCATATATAGTACATAGCCTGAGTACTATATATAATGGACATGTCATACTGCCATATATAGTAGATAGCCTGAGTACTATATATAATGGACATGTCATACTGCCATATATAGTACATAGCCTGAGTACTATATATATAAAGGACATGCCATAGTGCCATATATAGTACATAGCCTGAGTACTATATATATATAAAGGACATGCCATAGTGCCATATATAGTACATAGCCTGAGTACTATATATAATGGACATGTCATAGTGCCATATATAGTACATAGCCTGAGTACTATATATAATGGACATGCCATACTGCCATATATAGTACATAGCCTGAGTACTATATATAATGGACATGTCATAGTGGCATGTATTGTACATAGCCTGAGTAGTGTATATAATGGACATGTCATAGTGCCATGTATAGTACATAGCCTGAGTAGTGTATATAATGGGACAGGTCATAGTGTCACGTATAGTATATAGCCTGAGTACTGTATAGTGAATGTCATAGTAATGTTTATAGTATATGGTTTGAGTAATGTATTTAAAGGACATGTGGTAGTACTGTATTTCGTATGTGGCCTGAGGACTGTATATAATGGACATCTCATAGTGCCAGGTATAGTACATAGCCTGAGTACTGTATAATGAACATCATAGTACTGTATATAGTATACAGTCTGAGTAGTGTATATAAAGGATACATCATATTACTGTATATAGTATATGGTCTGAGTAGTGTATATAAAGGATACGTCATAGTACTGTATATAGTATACAGTCTGAGTAGTGTATATAAAGGATACGTCATAGTAATGTATATAGTATATGGTCTGAGTAGTGTATATAAAGGATACGTCATAGTAATGTATGAGTATACGGTCTGAGTAGTGTATATAAAGGATACGTCATAGTACTGTATATATTATATGGTCTGAGTAGTGTATATAAAGGATACGTCATAGTACTGTATATAGTATATGGTCTGAGTAGTGTATATAAAGGATACGTCATAGTAATGTATGAGTATACGGTCTGAGTAGTGTATATACAGGATACACCATAGTACTGTATATATTATATGGTCTGAGTAGTGTATATAAAGGATATGTCATAGTACTGTATATATTATATGGTCTGAGTAGTGTATATAAACGATATGCCATAGTACTCTGTGTAGTCTAAGTAATGAAGCACATTGTTGGCAGTGAACTAGTCTCCGGCTACTACCCCGAGCACGTAGCGCTATCCAAGAAGTGGTCCTTGTTCCGTGGGAAGGATGCGCCTGAAGCCCGTCTGGCAGAATTCCACGCGGCAGCCTATCAGACATATGGGCAGCTGGAGACGGTGGAGGCGCGCAAGGCGTGCTTTGTCGCCTACCTACAGTTGTGCTGGAAGCTGCCCTATTACGGGTAAGTCAGGGGAGAGATCTAGCTTCAAGTTGCATAGCCTGATGGTTTTGAGTTTGTCATTTTAAAGATAAATGTATGAGGTTAATCATTATAATCTACCTTTCTTTAGTTTGAGGTAAGTTTTATTTTAAATGGCCAACTTTGGAGATATTTCAAATGCAAAAATAATTTTGGCAAGCACGTCATCCAACTTTGACACCATAGGCTGCAGCAATAACAGGTTTTATTAAATTGGCTCAATATTTCTTTCTATGCAACAAATCCTTAGTAAGTGGACCAGTGTCTAAGTTGGATATGTAGAATCAAATCTAGATACACTGTAGTTGGTTTGGTTTTGAAATTTGGTGCATTCATGGGACTACAGTTTTAATACGAAAGCAAGATTGCCTAAATGTGCGTGTGTAGATTATTGAAGTGGGGAACTGGAACAAGAAGCTGCAGCCCAACTAGCCGTAACTTGCCAGATACACACCGTCTGTTCACCAGTCGACAGCTGCCCTTTCAGCCAGGGTGGTTGCCGGCAGTTAGGAAGTAACTGTAGCTGTTCAGTTACCGCAGGCAGAAAACTAATTCTGAGATATCAATACTGCATTAAGCACTAACAAATCACCTTGGAGCGACTTCGTTGTTAGCTGTAAGATGCTGTTCTATGTACCATGCCAGGAGAACCAGGTGCCTGCTTAGCTGTAAGATGCTGTTCTATGTACCATGCCAGGAGAACCAGGTGCCTGGTTAGCTGTAAGATGCTGTTCTATGTACCATGCCAGGAGAACCAGGTGCCTGGTTAGCTGTAAGATGCTGTTGTATGTACCATGCCAGGAGAACCAGGTGCCTGCTTAGCTGTAAGATGCTGTTCTATGTACCATGCAAGGAGAACCAGGTGCATGCTTAGCTGTAAGATGCTGTTGTATGTACCATGCCAGGAGAACCAGGTGCCTGCTTAGCTGTAAGATGCTGTTCTATGTACCATGCAAGGAGAACCAGGTGCCTGCTTAGCTGTAAGATGATGTTGTATGTACCATTCCAGGAGAACCAGGTGCCTGGTTTGCTGTAAAACGTATGTATGTATGTACCGTGCCAGGAGAACCAAGTGCCTGGTTAGCTGTAAGATGTATGTACCATGTCAGAGAACCAGGTGCCTGGTTAGCTGTAAGACGTATGTACCATGTCAGAGAACCAGGTGCCTGGTTAGCTGTAAGATGTATGTACCATGTCAGAGAACCAGGTGCCTGGTTAGCTGTAAGATGTATGTACCATGTCAGAGAACCAGGTGCCTGGTTAGCTGTAAGACGTATGTACCATGTCAGAGAACCAGGTGCCTCGTTAGCTGTAAGATGTATGTACCATGTCAGAGAACCAGGTGCCTGGTTAGCTGTAAGATGTATGTACCATGTCAGAGAACCAGGTGCCTGGTTAGCTGTAAGATGTATGTACCATGTCAGAGAACCAGGTGCCTGGTTAGCTGTAAGACATGTACCATGCCAGGAAAACCAGGTGCCTGGTTAGCTGTAAGACGTATGTACCATGCTAGGAGAACCAGGTGCCTGGTTAGCAGTAAGACACTGGTGTATGTACCATGCTAGGAGAACCAGGTGCCTGGTTAGCAGTAAGATGCTGTTGTATGTAGTGTGCCAGGAGAACCAGGGGCCTGGTTATGGTGACTGCAGACCCAGTAGTGACCATGTGACTCCTTGTTTCGCAGGGCGGCCTTCTTCAAAGGTCAGGTGGAGCACCCAGGCAAGCGGCTGCGTCTACAGTCGCTGGACGACGACCCGGTGTACGTGGCCATCAACACGCACGGCGTCTACATCATTGACATGGACGATGTGGTCAGTGCACAGGGCGCGTTCAGCCTCCCATCTAGATTAAAGCTCAGGCCTCGTTCAGATTGCCTCCTGTCTTGCTTAACGCTCAGGGCATGTTCAGCCTCGTGTCTAGATTAATGCATACGGCACGTTCAGCCTCCTGTCTAGATTAACGCTCAGGGCTCATTCAGCCTCCTGTCTAGATTAACTCTCAGGGCTCGTTCAGATTGCCTCCCATCTAGATTAAAGCTCAGGGCTCGTTCCGATTGCCGCACGTTCAGTATGTCATCTAGATTAACGCTCAGGGCCTGTATGCATGGATCAGTGTTAGCGGTGTGTGGTGTTATCCCTCTAACACCGGGTAGCTACCACCGGTTATCGGTGGCGTCGAGAACTATGTTACGCCGTATGCATGGGCGCTTAAACGGTGAGTGTTAGCTAAATGTGAATGTATTTATAGATTTGGGAAATCCCTCGATTCGACAATATGAATAACGCCGCCAATGCTGCGGCGGCGTTAATATCGGTTCGAATTGAGGGTTAAATTGATAAAATTTCAATTATTGCGTATGTATTTCTGTTAAATATGACAGCATTGAATAGATTGAGACCCACACACGCACACTAACCGGCGAGGCGACAGTATGTATATCGACGTCGATGCGGTGGCGGCGATTTGTTTAGTTTACATTCGTCGATTCAACGGCAGTGTTAATATCGCTTTGTTTTTTGGGTTAATTTGATTAAATTTCACTTATTGCATATTCAATTCTGTTAAATACGATAGCATTGAATTCATTTGGGCCTAATATATTGCCGCCGATGCGGCGACGACGACAGTATGGATAGTGACGTCGATGCGGCGGTGGCGATTTGTTTACTTTACATTCGTCGATTCGACAATATTAATATCACAGCCAAAGTGGCGGCAGCGTTAATATCGCTTCGTTTTTAGGGTTAATTTGATTCAATTTCACTTATTGCGTATTTAATTCTGTTAAATATGATAGATTGAATAGGTTTGGGCTCCATCCTGACACTAATCTAACACTAACACCGCTGTAAACCTGCTATGGGCTGGGGTTAGAATCTCCGACTTTAAACTCGTGGTGTTAGGCCTAACACTGCTCCATGCATAGTGACTTTTCGGCGCTAAACCAGAAATCCTGCCCTAACTGCGGTTTGCCTCGCTAACACCGCTCCATGCATATGGGCCCAGGGCTCGTTCAGACTCCCGTCTAGATTAACTCTCAGGGCTCGTTCAGATTGCCTCCGCTCTAGATTAACGGTCAGGGCTCGTTCAGATTGCCTCGTGTCTAGATTAACGCTCAGGGCACGTTCAGCCTGCCATCTAGATTAATGCTCAGGGCAAGTTCAGTCTGCCGTCTAGGTTAATGCTCAGGGCGCGTTCAGATTGCCTCCCGTCTAGACTAATGCTCAGGGTGCGTTCAGCCTCTTGTCTAGATTAACTCTCAGGGCTCGTTCAGGTTGCCTCCTGTCTAGATTAACGCTAAGGGCTCATTCAGATTGCCTCCCCGTCTAGATTAATGCTCAGGGCGCTTTCAGCCTCCTGTCTAGATTAATGCTCAGGGCTCGTTCAGATTGCCTCCTGTCTAGATTAATGCTTAGGGCACGTTCAGCCTCCCGTCTAGATTAACGCACACGGCACGTTCAGCCTCCCGTCTAGGTTAATGCTCAGGGCTCATTCAGATTGCCTCCCGTCTAGATTAATGCTCAGAGCTCATTCAGCCTCCCATCTAGACCAACGCTCAGGGCTCATTCAGATTGCCTCCCGTCTAGATTAATGCTTAGGGCTCGTTCAGCCTCCCGTCAAGATTAATGCTCAGGGTTCGTTCCCATTTAGATTAATGCTGTGTCGGTAGCACAGGCCAGGCACCACCCACACCCAGGGCAAGCTTCAAGCTTCAAACTGGTGTCAGTCAGCGACGTCTGTCTTTTGGTTATGTCAGCATTTCAGGAAGTTGTGCAAATAATTCAGTTAAAGAATAATGGTGTAAGAACCAACGGCTTCACATTTAATACGTAAAACGTTAATGGCTGTTTTACAATCTTGATGTTCTTTTACCAGAAATTCTTGATGGGCCTCCAGTACAAAGAATTTTCGTGGGAGTACGCCGACCCGAAGGACACGGAGAACCGCAACTGCATGCCCTGCCTCTTCCTGCAGTTCAACACCCAGGAGGACGGCGAGGATGTCTACAAGCTGCTGCAGATCTTCTCACGGGAGGTGAGTGCCCCATGTATTCCAGTCTGGGCTGTCACGCCGTTATGTAATTAACGGTCTCACGGGAGGTGAGTGCCCCATGTAAGCCAGCCGGTCTGGGCTGTCACGCCCGGTGTGTAATTAACGGTCTCATCAGAGGTGAGTTGCTCATGTAGACCGGCCTGTCTTGGCTGTCATGTCTCATGTGTAATTAATGGTCTCACAAGAGGTGAGTTGCTCATGTAGACCAGCCTGTCTTGGCTGTCATGTCCCGTGTGTAATTAATGGTCTCACGGGAGGTGAGTGTCCCATGTAAGCTGGTCTGGGCTGTCACGCCTGGTGTGTAATTAACAGTCTCACGGGAGGTGAGTGCCCCATGTAGGCTGGGCTGTCACGCGCGGTGTGTAATTCATGGTTTCGCGGGAGGTGAGTGTCCCATCTAAGCCGATCTGGGCTGTCACGCTTGGTGTGTAATTAATGGTCTCACGGGAGGTGAGTGCCCCATGTAGGCTGGGCTGTCACGCACGGTGTGTAATTCATGGTTTCACGGGAGGTGAGTGTCCCATGTAAGCTGGTCTGGGCTGTCACGCCTGGTGTGTAATTAACAGTCTCACGGGAGGTGAGTGCCCCATGTAGGCTGGGCTGTCACGCACGGTGTGTAATTCATGGTTTCGCGGGAGGTGAGTGTCCCATCTAAGCCGGTCTGGGCTGTCACGCCTGGTGTGTAATTAATGGTCTCACAGGAGGTGAGTGCCCCATGTAGGCTGGGCTGTCACGCACGGTGTGTAATCATGGTTTCGCGGGAGGTGATGGTCCCATCTAAGCCGGTCTGGGCTGTCACGCCTGGTGTGTAATTAATGGTCTCACAGGAGGTGAGTGCCCCATGTAGGCTGGGCTGTCACGCACGGTGTGTAATTCATGGTTTCGCGGGAGGTGAGTGTCCCATCTAAGCCGGTCTGGGCTGTCACGCCTGGTGTGTAATTAATGGTCTCACAGGAGGTGAGTGCCCCATGTAGGCTGGGCTGTGGTAGGCTGGGCTGTCATGCACGGTGTGTAATTCATGGTTTCGCGGAGTGAGTGTCCCATCTAAGCCGTCTGGGCTGTCACGCCTGGTGTGTAATAATGGTCTCACAGGAGGTGAGTGCCCCATGTAGGCTGGGCTGTCACGCACGGTGTGTAATTCATGGTTTCGCGGGGGTGAGTGTCCCATCTAAGCCGTCTGGGCTGTCACGCCTGGTGTGTAATTAATGGTCTCACAGGAGGTGAGTGCCCCATGTAGGCTGGGCTGTCACGCACGGTGTGTAATTCATGGTTTCGCGGGAGGTGAGTGTCCCATCTAAGCCGGTCTGGCTGTCAGCTGGTGTAATTAATGCTCACGGGGTGATGCCCATGTAGGCTGGGCTGTCACGCGGTGTGATTTGGTTTCGCGGGGGTGAGTCCATCTCAGCCGGTCTGGGCTGTCATGCCTGGTGTGTAATTAATGGTCTCACAGGAGGTGAGTGCCCCATGTAGGCTGGGCTGTCACGCACGGTGTGTAATTCATGGTTTCGCGGGAGGTGAGTGTCCCATCTAAGCCGGTCTGGGCTGTCACGCCTGGTGTGTAATTAATGGTCTCACAGGAGGTGAGTGCCCCATGTAGGCTGGGCTGTCACGCACGGTGTGTAATTCATGGTTTCGCGGGAGGTGAGTGTCCCATCTAAGCCGGTCTGGGCTGTCACGCCTGGTGTGTAATTAATGGTCTCACAGGAGGTGAGTGCCCCATGTAGGCTGGGCTGTCACGCGCGGTGTGTAATTCATGGTTTCGCGGGAGGTGAGTGTCCCATCTAAGCCGGTCTGGGCTGTCACGCCTGGTGTGTAATTAATGGTCTCACAGGAGGTGAGTGCCCCATGTAGGCTGGGCTGTCATGCGCGGTGTGTAATTCATGGTTTCGCGGGAGGTGAGTGTCCCATCTAAGCCGGTCTGGGCTGTCACGCCTGGTGTGTAATTAATGGTCTCACAGGAGGTGAGTGCCCCATGTAGGCTGGGCTGTCACGCGCGGTGTGTAATTCATGGTTTCGCGGGAGGTGAGTGTCCCATCTAAGCTGGTCTGGGCTGTCACGCCTGGTGTGTAATTAATGGTCTCACAGGAGGTGAGTGCCCCATGTAGGCTGGGCTGTCATGCACGGTGTGTAATTCATGGTTTCGCGGGAGGTGAGTGTCCCATCTAAGCCGGTCTGGGCTGTCACGCCTGGTGTGTAATTAATGGTCTCACAGGAGGTGAGTGCCCCATGTAGGCTGGGCTGTCATGCACGGTGTGTAATTTATGGTTTCGCGGGCGGTGAGTGTCCCATCTAAGCCGGTCTGGGCTGTCACGCCTGGTGTGTAATTCACGGTCTCACGGGAGGTGAGTGCCCCATGTAGGCTGGGCTGTCACGCGCGGTGTGTAATTCATGGTTTCGCGGGACGTGAGTGTCCCATCTAAGCCGGTCTGGGCTGTCACGCCTGGTGTGTAATTAATGGTCTCACAGGAGGTGAGTGCCCCATGTATGCCGGCCTGTCTGGGCTGTCACGGCCGGTGTGTAATAAACAGTTAAGTACAGTTTGTGCTGCATAGTAGAAGCCACTACCACCTTACTGAGTCATGAGGCAAGTTAAAGGCTCCAGGTAGACGAGTGCCCCCGCACCCAACTGCAATGGGGGGGGGGGGGACCCGTCCCTGTTTGCTGTCTCCTCAAGATGCACCGAGAGGTTAGGGTTGGTGTATGTACTTTGTTTGGTAGGTGACTAAGACAGGACGAAATAATATTGGCCTTCCAAGCATTTAAACACACATAATTAGCTATCATCATCATCATGCTGTCGGTCGCGATGCGACAAAGACTGCTTTCATTACTTGACTGTCGCTCTCAATTTAGCTCTCTCCTGTGAGAGTGATGTCCATGAGTCGGTCTTAATGTCTCTCAGCTTCAGATTTCTCTTGATGGTACCTTGAATCGGAGATGAGGGCGCCCTCTCTTTCTGTAACCAGAAGACAGTTGAGAGTAGAGGATCTGCTTTGGTAGCCTGTCTGATGACATCCTCATGAGGTGTCCAGTCACATATATAAGCTTTATAGTTTAAACTGTATGGGATGAGTTCGGGTTTCCAAACTAAGATAGCTACAACCCCCCACCCACCATGGTTGTTGCCTTCTGTTATTTGAAAGGTAGGAATATTATTGTAAAACTAGACTTAGTAGCAATTTGAAGTATGATTAAGATTCTTCCGATTCTGACGAAGTCGTGGAGCATGGGAAAAGCCACCCTCGTAATACCAGATCGAGGATCGATACAGAATCCTTTAGGACGAAATTTGGCGAATTACAGATCTGGGTAATGAGTAACTGGGTTTCTGGTTGCTTTTTAGTTTTAAAGCCTCAATTTACTACACTGCTACAAAGCTGACAAGTCAGGCTGACAGTCTATTTATAGCTCGTCCCTTCCTATTTAATATTTGGAAGAACCGGGAGAATGTGATAGTCAACTTGCAGGTATGTCTAGTTCTACTGTAACAAATGGTGCACATGAATAAGACCCTTAGTTTGAATTCCCTGTGTACACATGATTAAACATTTCTAACTCAGCTAAACTTGGCCAATTGATTATTAGAGTTTGCACAAAAGGACGTCTTGTGTTTAAATGTGGACTAGAAGTTGTTCTGTTCGACAGTGCGTATTAGGTGTTGACCATTAGACCAACTAGGTAGATGTCATGTTTGGCAGTGTCGGCCTCTTACTTCATTCTCGGCCTGTGTCTATTGACAGGGCATCCTGATGGATGCGCTCATCGACGCTTGCATCAAGCTGAAGAATGCGAACGAGGCGGGAGATACAGATCAAATTGGTATGTAAAGCAACGCGCCCTTGTCATACACATACACATACAGCCTGTTCTGGTACACATACAGCCTACTCTAGTACACATACAGGCTGTTCCGGTACACATACAGCCTACTCTAGTACACATACAGCCTACTCTAGTACACATACAGCCTGATCTGGTACATATACAACCTGTTCTGGTACACATACAGCCTGTTCTGGTACATATACAACCTGTTCTAGTACACATACAGCCTGCTCTGGTACATATACAACCTGTTCTAGTACACATACAGCCTGCTCTGGTACACATACAGCCTGCTCTAGTACACATACAGGCTGTTCTGGTACACATACAACCTGTTCTGGTACACATACAGCCTACTCTAGTACACATACAGCCTACTCTAGTACACATACAGCCTACTCTAGTACACATACAGCCTGCTCTAGTACACATACAGCCTGCTCTGGTACACATACAGCCTGTTCTGGTACACATACAGCCTACTCTAGTACACATACAGCCTGTTCTAGTACACATACAGCCTGTTCTAGTACACATACAGCCTGTTCTGGTACACATACAGCCTACTCTCGTACAACCTGTTCTAGTACACATACAGCCTGTTCTGGTACATGTACAGGCTGGTACACATACAGCCTGTTCTGGTACACGTACAGCCTGGTCTAGTACACATACAGCCTGCTCTAGTACACGTACAACCTGATCTCGTACACATACAGCCTGATCTGGTACACATACAGCCTGGTCTGGTACACATACAGCCTGCTCTAGTACACATACAGCCTGATCTGGTACACATACAACCTGCTCTGGTACACATACAGTCTGCTCTAGTACACGTACAGCCTGATCTGGTACACATACAGCCTGATCTGGTACTCGTACAGCATGATCTGGTACACATACAGCCTGGTCTGGTACACGTACATCCTGGTCTAGTACACATTCAGCCTGCTCTAGTACACATACAGCCTGCTCTAGTACACATACAGCATGCTCTAGTACACATACAGCCTGATCTGGTACACGTACAGCCTGATCTGGTACACATACAGCCTGATCTGGTACACGTACAGCCTGGTCTGGTACACACACAGCCTGATCTGGTACACGTACAGCCTGCTGTAGTACACATACAGCCTACTCTAGTACACATACAGCCTTCTCTAGTACACATACAACCTACTCTAGTACACATACAGCCTGCACTAGTACATGTACAGTTTGGTCTGGTACACATACAGCCTGGTCTGGTACACGTACATCCTGGTCTGGTACACATACAGCCTGGTCTGGTACACATACAGCCTGCTCTAGTACACGTACAGCCTGCTCTAGTACACGTACAGCCTGATCTGGTACACATACAGCCTGATCTGGTACACATACAGCCTGGTCTGGTACACATACAGCCTGATCTGGTACACATACAGCCTGGTCTGGTACACGTACAGCCTGGTCTGGTACACATACATCCTGGTCTGGTACACATATAGCCTGCTCTAGTACACATACAGCCTTCTCTAGTACACATACACCCTGCTCTAGTACACATACAGCCTGCTCTAGTACACATACACCCTGCTCTAGTACACATACAGCCTGCTCTAGTACACGTACAGCCTGATCTGGTACACATACAGCCTGGTCTGGTACACGTACAGCCTGGTCTGGTACACATACATCCTGGTCTGGTACACATACACCCTGCTCTAGTACACATACAGCCTTCTCTAGTACACATACACCCTGCTCTAGTACACATACAGCCTGCTCTAGTACACATACAACCTTCTCTAGTACACATACACCCTGCTCTAGTACACATACAGCCTGCTCTAGTACACGTACAGCCTGATCTGGTACACATACAGCCTGGTCTGGTACACGTATAGCCTGGTCTGGTACACGTACAGCCTCGTCTGGTACACGTACAACCTGGTCTGGTACACATACATCCTGGTCTGGTACACATACACCCTGCTCTAGTACACATACAGCCTTCTCTAGTACACATACACCCTGCTCTAGTACACATACAGCCTGCTCTAGTACACATACAGCCTGGTCTGGTACACGTATAGCCTGGTCTGGTACACGTACAGCCTGGTCTGGTACACATACATCCTGGTCTGGTACACATACAGCCTGCTCTAGTCCACATACAGCCTTCTCTAGTACACATACACCCTGCTCTAGTACACATACAGCCTGCTCTAGTACACGTACAGCCTGATCTGGTACACATACAGCCTTCTCTAGTACACATACAGCCTGCTCTAGTACACGTACAGCCTGATCTGGTACACATATAGCCTGGTCTGGTACACGTATAGCCTGGTCTGGTACACGTACAGCCTGGTCTGGTACACATACAGCCTGGTCTGGTACACGTACAACCTGGTCTGGTACACATACAGCCTGCTCTAAGTGTGGTGTGATGTACAAGTAAGTTAGTAACTAAAACCCTGACTTCATCAGATTGTGGTTAACTACGTGTCTCTTGTGCCCTTCTACAGACGGAACGGTAACAGACGGAGTCCTGCAGTCGGAAGGAGAAACGTGGCAAGACTTTAACCGCCTGTGTTTAGCCACATTTAACAAGAAAGGTTGGTTCCTCTAACTTTCTAGTTGTATACGGTGTGTAGATCAGTTGAAGTTGGGAGGGAATTTACTCTTCGTGGCCCCAAAACCACTGCGGGCAAGGTTTGAGACGATGTCAGGAGGCCGGCTGACTGCCCTCCTCAAATTAGTGGAGACTATGGTCAAGGCAGATATTGGGCGAATCAAACCGGAGATCTTCACAGGGGCCACGAAGTTTGAGTGGCCCAGTCGCACTCGGAGGGCAAGAATTATATAGGCCTACAGACCAGAGGGTCGGTGTAGAACGTTCAAAACACTACTGTTAAGTTCAAAAACACTACCCAAGTTCAAAACACTATCATGATACGGCAGTGGGGACTGTAGTGTCTGCACCAAGTATTAGTATACGCTCCTAGTACTGCGGCGTTTAACAATGATTGATTGATTGATTGGTGGTTGCTTTACGCCGTGTCGGCAGCATAGGCCATATTCACGGCGAGAAATGTTAGTTTTTTGTTCAAACCATCGCTTTTACATGTAAAAGCAGACAATCAATTATGTGCCAATAGACACTAATTAAATTAGAAAGCTCACAATCATATATCTGTGGTCAAGGGAAACAAATTCCCATAGAAAAAGAAAAGTTTCATTAATAATTAATAGAATCCATTTAGTAAACTATATAAGGTGGTACAGTCCAGCTGCCCTCAAAAAGGCTAAAATGTTTTCCTGTTTTACCTTAGTAAAAAGGTCATGCATACTGTCTGCAGTGTAGAACCGTTGGCGCAGGGCCAAAAAATCAACGCAACTTAGTAAAATGACACCCAATACATTCAGGGGGAGGTTCCCCCTTGAGCAGAAAAGCATGTGTACGCCACGAGTGGCCAACACGGCAGCGGCTAAGGACCACTTCGCGAACTCCCGCATGAGTCTGTGGTGGCTTTCCCACAGATGGTTAAATTTCTTTAAGTTTATTGATGTTTTCATCCCACTCATGTTGCCATTTGGATTTTATGTGGGTGGCTATTAGTGGTTTCAGATCAGAGTGAGGGATCAGACACGGTTCAAGATCACAGTTCAGGGCCTTCTTCGCAGCCCGATCAGCTCGTTCGTTTCCTTGTATGCCGGCATGGCCAGGCACCCAGCACAGGTGGATATCATACCCATCTGTTGTCAGTTGGTTCATTTTATAAATGACCGTTGCTAGAATAGGGTGATTCGTTTTCAGTCCAGCAACAGCCAGGAGGCAAGAGAACGAATCACTGTATATAACATAGTTAGTGTGGTTGGATACCTCGATACACTCCAAAGTGAGAAGGAGTGCTCGGGCCTCTGCAGTGAAAATCGCGCTCTGACCGGGCAAACGTACACCAAATTTTTCCCGTCGGCAGACTGCCGCAGCAGCTACCCAGCTTTGGTCTTTCGAACCATCAGTGTATATGGAGAGGGGGTCTGCAAACTGGCCTTGAATCTCTGCATGCAGTCCTTGGTACTCGAGTGGATGTGTCCCAGATTTCCTCAGTTCCGTGAGTCGGAGGATAACCGATGGCTTTCTCAACGACCACGGGGGATGTTCTGGGACTTTGGCATCCTCCAACACGTCCAAATCCACGCCCAAGGCCTCCAAATGAGGTTTCATTCGGAGCCTCAGTGGCCGGATGTAATTTGGCCTGGCTTCATACCTGGATTCGTCATGTTGCTCGAATAGACAATTGTGTGCAGGATTCAATGCATTAGTTTTTATCTTGACTACATATTGCATGGCCAGTTTGATTCTCCTGTTGTTAAGTGATGGTTCATTGGCTTCGACATAAAGGCTCTGAACTGGTGAGGTGCGGAAGGCCCCAAGGGCCAGGCGCAGTCCCTGGTGGTGGATCGTGTCTAGCAGCCCAATATATGATTTCCTTGCGGAACCGTATACTATGCTGCCGTAATCCACTCGTGAACGAACCAAGGTTCTGTACACGGAGAGCAGAACATCTCTGTCCGCTCCCCACTCTGAGCTGGACAGCACCCTCAGAATATCCAGCGCTTTCAGGCATCTTGTTTTCAGGTACTTTATATGTGGCACAAAAGACAGTTTTGCGTCGAGAATGAGGCCCAGAAATTTGGTTTTCTCAACGACTTTAATGGGATCCCCATCCAGGGTCAGCTCCGGTTATGGGATCCCCATCCAGGGTCAGCTCCGGTTCCGCATGTATTCTACGCAGCAGGCAGAAGTGCATGCAGACTGTTTTGGTCTTGGAAAATTTGAAACCGTTCAGAACTGACCATCGATGGATCCCATTTATGCTTGGTTGTAGCTGTCTCTCTATGACATTCATGTTAGCACCGCTGTAATATAAAACAAAGTCGTCCACGAAAAGACTACAGGAGACCCCCTGCTTTACAGCAGCAGCAATACCATTGACCTTGACCCCGAAAAGGGTCACAGCCAGTATGCTGCCTTGAGGTACTCGTAGTTCCTGTGAGTGTAGGCGGGAATAGGTAGTCTTGACACGGACGCGGAAATGCCTGAAGGCTAGAAAGTTCCTGATGAAAATTGGCAAGTGGCCACGAAGGCCAATTGCATGAAGATCTTCCATGATGCCATGCTGCTACGTTGTGTCATAGGCTTTTTCGAGGTCGAAAAAGACAGCCACAACGTGCTCCTTCTTAAGGAAAGCATCTCTTATGAAGGTCTCCATGCGCACCAAATGGTCTGAAGCCACATTGAAGGTTGGACAGGTGGTGTCCTGACTCCAGTAGCCAAACGAGGTGGTTGTTTACCATGCGCTCCATGGTTTTACAGATGCAGCTTGTAAGTGCTATGGGACGATAGTTGTGGGCTTCACTCTGGTCTTTACAAGGTTTGGGAATCGGTATTACTGTCGCCTCCCGCCAAGAGGCGGAAACGACACCCGACTCCCAGATGTTGTTGAAGAGTTGAAGCAACAGTCTCAGTGCATGTTCAGGGAGATGTTTCAAAAATTGATAATGAATTCCATCAGGTCCAACTGCTGTGTCATGCGAGCTTTCCAAAGAACACCTCAACTCACCCATACTGAATGGGGAGTTGTAGTGCTCCTCGCCATCGGAAGAAAAGTCCAAGAGCTTTTGCTCTTGGCGTTCCTTGACCACCCGAAAGCACGGGAGGCAGTTTGCCAAAGACGAGTTTCCAGCAAAGGTGCGAGCCAATTCTTCACTTATTTCGTCGAGTGATGTGAGAATGGTGTCGTTGTGTTTCAAGTGCTGGACTACAGAAGAATCACCTCCCCTTCGTTTGATTCTTCTGACCATTGTCCATACTTTGCCCAACGGCGTGTGCATGGTGATGCTAGAAACAAATTGTCTCCAACACTGCCTCTGCGCTTCTTTGATTGTTCTGCGAGCGCGAGCGCGCAGAATTTTAAAGAGCGCCAGATTTTCAGCAGTCGGTCTCCTGTGGAATTTACGCTGAGCTTTCTTTCGTTCCTTAATAGCCCTCCTACAGCCGTCATCTAACCATGGAGGCGCCTAACAATGTGTTAGTAGAATACGCTGATGATGCTGTGGCGTTTTAAGCACATATTCGTAGTATACACTGCATACTTCCCCACCCTACTGCATACAGCCCCACCCTTCTGCCTACTGCATCACTGGGTGTGGTGGCCTAATCGGTAGAGCGTGGGCCTCACATGCGGAAGGTCGGGAGTTCGGTTCCTGGTCAAGTCAAAACAATGACTTTAAAATTTATACCTGTCGCTTCCTAGCCTGGCACTCAACATTAATAGCATAGGGCAAGGACTGGTTAGCTCAGTGTCAGGATAATGTGACTGAGTGTGGTATCGGGGCATGTTGCTAGGATGTAAAACAACAAACAACAAACCCTACTGCCCACCCTACTGCATTCTTCCCCACCTCCCTGAATACAGCCCCACCCTACTTCATACACAGCAATTAGAGTAGTGTTTTGAACTTAAAGGTAGTGTTTTGAACTTAAAGGTAGTGTTTTCAGCATGGCCACAGTAGTGTTTTGAACCTACCTTCAACTAGGTTGAGAACACTACCATAGTGTTTTGAACCTAGGTTGAAGACACTACTGTAGTGTTTTTGTGCGGTAGTGTTTTGAACTTACTACACCGGGCAGGTGATCATAACTACTCATCAAACTCAGACCAGACGGCCGGGCAGGTGATCATAACTACTCATCAAACCCATGTCAAATCTGGTATCGAAATAATCCTTGTTTAATTTTCTGTGCAGAACATATATAAAATAAGACATATTTTTAGTTGTGTGCATGTGTCGAATGCTGAAATTATGGTGAAACGACGTGACAACACGCCATATAACTGAGCCCAGGCCGCCCATTGCTGCTGGTATTTGTTTCTGTCAATTAGGGGGCATAGGCACATAGCCTGACTAAGGAGTTAAGTGAGATAGGAATCGCAACACATACCCCATAATTCAGAGGAAAACAAATAAATTGTAGCAGGTCCCAATTATTGCTCATGAACTCTGACACACTAATATAGAGAAAATCCATGTAATGGCCCTGTCACATTACAACGCATCCCGCAAGCGCATGGCCAATGGCTAAAATCACTTTTTTACATTGAGATACTTGTGCGATTTCTGGTGCGGGGTGGGGGGGGGGGCAAGTTGGACGTCAGCGCAACGTAGTGAATGTATGCATAACGTCGGTCCGACGAAGTGAGATCGTATGAGAATGTAAACAAAAAAAAAGTTTGGCCTAACCTATGGCTAATGCGTATACCTAGCGTTTGCCTAGAGTATGCCTAGTGTCATCCCAATGTTCTGCTAGCGAGCGTTAAACGTGTTGCATAACGTATGAGAGGGTCATGCCTGCGCACAAGCAACGCATGTCAAACGACTGTCCAGCGTAGTTCGGTGTAGTGACAGCGTCCACCCAGTGCTCACGACGTTGATGTAACACACGAGTAACGCATGCCAATGTGTGGGGGGCACCCGACCCACCCACGCCTTGGGTATAAATAAGGCTGCAGTCTGGCTCTCTCCTCACAACACATCCAGCATGCCACCAAACAAGAGCTCCACTACTGCTAGCCTGTTTGGCCAGGGACGAAAGAAAGGCAAAGGCAGAAAGAGGATGACTGGGGAAACATCATCATCTTCACCACCATATCCAACATCTCCTCCAATGGCATCTCCTCCAGTGACATCTCCATCTAGCCAGACTGAGGAGATGATGGAGATGCAGTCCACCTCTTCATCTCCTTGTTCCTAAACCTTGTCCGCCGCCTACACGTCCTCCACCTCAAACCAGCAGCAGAACGCCAAGAGGAGGAGGGTGAGGAAGTGCACCTGCACTCTGCCCGAAGCAGACGAGGAGCTCATGCTAGAGTTCCTGCACGACAACCCCATCATACGGAATGTCGAGATGACTGACTACTGGCGGACAGACAAAAAAGGGAAGATGTGGGAGGACCAGGCCCAAATGATGGGGAGAACTGTGGCACATCTCCAGGGCTGGTTCAAGTACCTACGAGACACCAACACGAGGCTGCACAAGAAGAGCGGTGACTGGGCTCCCCTGCACACAGAGAGGGAGCAGTGGATAATGGCCAGTCGTCAGGCACCGGCCTCAGCCCTTCAGAACTGTAAGTACTATATATTTTACTGACATTTTAATTTGCAACAATGTGGATTTGATTTATTCTTGACCTCATTCTGGATAAAGCTATGTATATATTTTAATGGCATTATAATTTGCAATGATGTGGATTTTATTCTTGACCTCATTATGGAAAATCAATTTGTATTCATTTGACTTATGTTGCTTTATTATTTTGTCTTGCAGGTGTTTGCAGCCATAGACGTAGCTGAGCTGCAGATCGGGCTGGACAAGGAGCCAGACAGACCAAGAGCCCAAGCCACAGCCCGATGCAAGGGGAAGCAGTCAACGGTGGTGGAGGAGGACATTCTGCGTGTCACAATGTCTCTGGGAACCTGCTAAAGGGCCTTACAGCACCGCCCATGACTGAGCTGACTGCATTCTCTAACTATGTGTGGGACACGATGGTGGCGATGTCTAAGGGGAAATTCCAAAAGGTGCGGGAATGGGATCTACCGGGTACTATCGCATGTGATGGAGGCGGACAGTGACGACGACGAGCCACCCATGCACCTGGAGCCGGACAGGGCCTACCCCTCCAGGGCTATTCTTATGCGGCCCTCCGTCTGTGACATCATGGCACTCGTCTTCTCACGCGTCCTCCTGTCCGTCACCAAGTGAGGTGTACCAGCCACATCCCCACCAGTGGAGACACCAACCACCACCTGAATCACCCTGGGCATCACCAGCCGATGGCGCCGATGCAGCACATGCAGCACCAGCCGACAGCACAGGTACTGCATCTGCTACTGCAGCCGCAGGCTCTTTTTGCCCTGCAGGCCATGGGTCCTCCTCCACTGGTGGGGATTCCTTCAGCACCGTCACAACACACTGGCAGCTCGGTGTGAGCGGCGTGGGATTCAGCCCGGTCCGCCAGTACTCCGACCACTCCAACAGCCACCGTTTGTTGAATCTGTCCGGGCTGTCGAGGATTTCAAACTTGTCCAACTTGAACATTGAGCCGTAGGAGCTATTTGCTGCAGCTGGGGACCTTGACACCCCACCAAAGGCCCCGGAGGAGAAGTGACTAATATTGTGGCTGTATATATATGTGATATATAATTTATTACTATGAATATAAAGGGGCGGAGCTTCTATCCTATGTGGGTTTAGGATCCTTGCATTTAATGCTGCTATTTATTAATAACGATATATATTTATTGTGCTATTTGCTGTGGGCCGGTTCCCTCTGCGCTATCCTGGCGCCACCACCATTTCGCCAGATGCCAGTCAGAGCTTGTAAGACTCACATCGGCGCCATTTTTAACGGATGACGTGGTAGAATGCTTGGAGAGGGGCGACTACTTAGCCACCATTGATATTAAGGATGCTCACCGCGCTGTCCATATTAACCCAGAGCATAGCAAAAGACAGGGGCTTCGCTGGGTTTTTGAGGGTGATTCGGGGGAAACCTATATGATTGACGGGAGACTCTGCATGGGTCTCTCGTCTAGTCCTTATATATTCTCTAGAATTTCAGACTTCATTGTCCGATGTGCAGGCAGAGAGGGGGTCGGCAGAATGATAAACTATCTAGATGATTTCTGCATTTTGGGTAGTACGGAGGAAGGAACGACGGTTTTGCAACGTGTACTCTCTATATTACGCAGATTGGGATTTTTTATCAGTTTTTTAAAATTGCTCTCACCGGCTAAGAAAATTAGATTCTTAGGGATCGATGTAAACTCGGAGTTGCTGGAACTTACTCTCCCTGACGATAAATTGAAGAAGTTGCGTGACATCCTACTGCTCTTCTTGGGTCGTAGGAAGGCAACCCGTAGGCAACTCGAGAGACTCGCCGGACACCTCGCACACTGCGCCAAAGTTATCAGGGGTGGGCGAACGTTTAGTAGGCGAGCCTACGACCTTATAGGCACTCTGTGTGAACCATTCTATCGTGCGCGGCTTAATGCCGGATTTAGGGAGGATATCAACTGGTGGGCTTCATTCACAGAAAAATTTAATGGTAAGGCGGGTATGCTCGGGAAGTTTGCGGTAACTACCGCGGTCTACAGTGATGCATCTAATTGGGGAATCGGTGCTTTGCATGAGACGGACTGGTTAGCTGCTTCCTTTGAGTCAGAGGACAATGAAGTGTTAGGACAGGTGATAGGACACCATCGTGTGGTGCTCCCCACTGAGGCAGGGAAGGACCACATAAACATTAAAGAGATGAGGGCAGTGATGGAGGCTGCCACACGATGGTCATCGTGATGGGAGGATTCCGAGATTATATTTATAATGGACAGCGCGGTAGCCCAATCTGCACTTAATTCAGGCAGATCTATATCACTAGGGATTATGTCCATGCTGCGAAAATTATTCTGGCTTGCAATCGAGAAGAACTTTACATTCTTATCAACTTACATAAATACCACAGTTAATGTGGTGTGTGATGCCCTCAGCAGGATAGACGTAGAGGGTAGTGCCGCTAGGATTAGGGGAGTGGACATGGGTCGAATTATGTGCTGTACACACCTCTTTGACGCTCCACTGTTCCCTCTTTCCAGGACTGGAAGAGCTGAGGGCAGAGCAGCGGGGATATAAGAGGCAATTCTACTCAAAGAATTCAGTCACCACGAGATCGGTCCAGATACGAAAGTATTTTGATTTCATTGATCAATTCTCAGAGGACAGTGCGCCTCTCCCATGCTCATCTGAACGTGTCGCGCTGTACCTCCTGGCTTGCGAGAACGCTCACTTACCGTTCCGTGCTGAACTATTTATCAGGTTTGAACTTCTTTCTGCGCCAGAACGGCTCCCCGGTGATAAGATATAACGATTATGTAGTACAGGCTACACTTAAGGGGATTAGGCGCCAGAAGGGGGAAACACGCCCCGCGGCAGGCACCACCTATGCTGCCGGCTATGTTATCGAGGGTGTTTGCGCTATTGAGGCTGAACCCGGGGCATGTATCTTGGAGAGCTGCGATGCTCTGCTCCTTTAGGGCTTTATTGAGAAAATTCCCAGTAACTGAGTCCGACTCCGCCATGCGCAGGTGAGATTTTACCTTCTTTGATTGCGGAATGCTAATAAAGATTCGGCGATCAAAAACGATCCAGTTCGCGGAGCGGGTACTAGAGGTCCCGGTTGCACTTTGCCCGAATAGAGCTCTGTGCGCGTTGTACTGGACGTTGCACCATTTTAGAGAATTGCCTGCGGATTCTGAGGACTTGGCTTTTCGATTGCCAACGGTCGGCAATGATTCTAGGCCTATGGCTTACCAGGCTATGCTTAAGTTATTTTCAAATCAGGCGGGCTTGGGGGATTTTTATTTTACATCTCATTCGCTAAGGAAGGGGGGGGGGGGTTGCACTTACTTGGCTATGTCTGGTGCAACTATTGAGGAAATTAAAGTCCGGGGCGACTGGGCGTTTTATTCCTATTTAAAAACCCTGGTGCAAACGAGGATTTTGAATGATCTACGGGTAGCTACTAGCCTTTCTTCTGTGATGGGGGAGTAGAGGAGTGGTTGGGGCCTGGGCCGGCTTAGCCGGCTGGGGTTTGGCGGTTTATTGCTCATCCAGATGGGCCTCGGTAAATAAAGGTAGGCTTCCACCACTCCTCGTCTTGGCTCTATATTGTCTCCTATGTCGTAGCCCAATTTATGTGATATATAATTTATTACTATGAATATAAAGGGGCGGACTTCTATCCTATATGGGTTTAGGATCCTTGAATTTAATGCTGCTATTTATTAATATCCTTTTCGTCAGATGGCAGTCAGAGCTTGTAAGACTCACATCGGCGCCATTTAAAACTTTTTCTGTAGGTAGGGCGGTTTATTGCTCAGCCAGATGGGCCTCGGTAAATAAAGGTAGTCTTCCACCACTCCTCGTCTTGGCTCTTTACATCATAGCCCAATTTATGTATATATTTATTGTTTTTAATATGTTCTTATTGTGTGCCTGTATATATGTATATTTGTTATGTAATTATTTTGTGCCTGTATATATTCATATTTATAAAATGTTTTTGTGAATAAAACTGTGTATTTTAAACTAGATTTGGTCTCTGAGCCTATTTCTTTGTAAACATTATTATCCTTAGTATATATAATACACAAACCCCCCCCCCCCCACAAATGCAATGTGTTTTAAATAAATTAAATAAAAATTTAATAATTTTGGCCTTTGCCCATTTAGCCTAGTTTAAAAAAACTAATCTGACACGTAACTTTGTCCCTGTAAATAAAAACACTTTACCCTCCCGCCCTTAAAATAAGTGACATGTAAATGTGTCAGTGTAAAATGTGCCCCTTAAAAAATAAAGTAACCTTCCCCACCCAAATTTATAACTGACATGTAAATTTGTCAGTGTATATAATTGGGCCCATAAAAAAAATAGTTATCTTCCCCACCGAAAATCATAACTGACATGTAAATTTGGGGACCAGACGGGATGGCTGAATGAGTTAGAGCATACGTCTCCTGTGTTGGTAGATCGTGGGTTTGAACCCTGGTCGAGTCAAACCAATGACTTGATACTTGTTGCTTCCTAGCCAGGCGCTCGGCATTATTAGGATAGGGCAAGGACTGGTTGGCTCAGTGTCAAGATAATGTGACGGAGTGGGCTATCAGGTCATGGTGCTGGCGACCTGGTATCCCAGTGGGGCAGCATTATAAAGTCGCCATGAGTGCACAGGCACAAGTCAGTGGCTGTCCTGATTGATATGACTTGCCTCACACCTCGCCTCTACACGCGGTTTCTGCCTCCCCTAGCCTGTCATCGCACCACTGGCCGATCTACACTCCCGCTGGCCCATCTAAACTATCGTTGGCCGATCTACGCTATGGGATACCATCACAGCACACGGCGACCTGCCCGGTGACGTCATCAATGACGCCTGGGGGGGGGCCCTCACACATCCCCACGCCCCGGGTGGGCTACCCAATGCCACCAGCGCCCGGCGGCGTCATCTGTGACATCATCACAACCACCGCCTCCCCTGACGTCACCGGCCAATCCAATCCTGCATGACTTGCCTCTCACCTCTACACGCCTCTACACACGGTTTCTGCCTCCCCTGGCCTGTTGTCGCACCACTGGCCGATCCACTCTCGTTGGCATATCTACACTATCGTTGGCCGATGTACTCTGTCCTTGGCCCACCTACACTATCGCTGGACCTAAAACTGACACTGACACCCGCACACCTTCCGACATAGTTCTGGTCCCTGGGCCTGCCGGTGACGGTGACACTGTGACACCGGTTCACCTGCTGACGTCATTCTGGTTGCTGGACCTGACAGTCACTGACACTCCACCAGCCAACCTGCTGACGTCGTTGTGGTCGCTGGACCTGCCACTATCGGTGACCGGTGACACCGGCTCACCTGCTGATATCCTTTTCATCCCTGGACCTAACACTGACAGTGACACTGGCACACCTTCTGACATAGTCCTGCTCACTGCGCCGACCGGTGACCTGACACTGTGATCCGGTTCACCTGCTGGCCTCATTCTGGTTGCTGAACCAACCAGTGACTGGCAGTCTGACACCAGCTTACTTGCTGATGTCATTCTGGTCGCTGGACCTAACAGTGACTCACAGCGCGACACCAGCCCACCTGCTGATATCCATTGGTCGCAGGACAGTGACCTGCCCCCCCCCCCCCCCTGCTGGTGGAGTCATGCCTCAGACCCGCCGCCACCCTCATACCCGCCACCACCCTCAGACCCGCCGCCACACTCAGAGTCACCGCTTTGGTGACGTCACGCCTCAGACCTCTCGCCAACCTCAGCCCGAACCGGAAGTCACCCGATCGCCGGAAGTCGCCTGCCCGCCAATCGCCCCGCCAGACGTCCCAGCCCCGCTGCCACCCCAGCCCTGTCATCTCTGGCCCCCCTGCTGGTGGAGTCACGCCTCAGACCTCTCGCCAGCCTCAGCCCGACCCGGAAGTCACCCGCCTGCCGTAAGTCACCTGCCCGCCAGACTCAGCACCACCCTCTCCCGCCTCCTCACCTTTCCCCCGCCTCCTCACCTTTCCCAGGCCTACGCGGCCCTCCGGGGTGCAGGCCTACATAATTTTCGCCGCCCGCACCCTACACTATCCTTGGCCCACCTACACTATCCTGGCCGATCTACACTGCCGTTGGCCCATCGACACTGCCGTTGCCGATCTACATGATCTGGCATGACTCGCCTCTAACCACGACTCCACACCCCTCTACACGCGGGTCTGCCTCCCCTGGCCTTTCTTCGCTCCTCCTCCTTCGCTCTGGCCCGCCTACACTATCGCTGAACCTAACGGTGACAGACGGGCACACCTCCTGACATAGTTCTGGTCACTGGGCCCCCCCAGTGACTGACACTGTGACACCGTTCACCTGCTGACGTAATTTTGGTTGCTGGACCTACAGTCACTGACACTCTGATGCCAGCTCACCTGCTGATATCCTACTGGTCGCTGGACCTGGCAGTGCCACTGACATTGACACCGGCACAGCTCCTGACATAGTTCTGGTCACTGGCCCTCCCATTGACAGTCACTGCGACACCGGTTCACCTGCTCACGTCATTCTGGTCGCTGGACCTAACAGTGACTGACACTAGCTCGCCTGCTGATATCGCTGGTCGCTGGACCTGCCAGTGACAGTGGCCTGACACCAGCTCACCTGCGCATATCCTTCTGGCCTCCGAGGCGATCCATGCATACGTGCCCCGCCTCGCGCCCTCGGCCGCCCCTCGAGCCCTCTCCTCCCGAGCCCTCTTCTCCCTTTTGGTGGAGCGCTCCTCGGGGCTGCCTCCCCCTCACTGACTTTTTTAGCCTCCTAGCCTCCTGAGTTATTCTTCCTTATTGTTATCTTATCGTTATTATCCTGTCATTATCCTGTAATATCCATTGTCTTGCACTTAAAATAAAGTGCTTTTCTTTCACCACTGCCTCCTCGTTCCTTCATTGCTTATTGGTCGTAATGCTTGCATTGCGTTTGATGCGCGGCGGGGAAGGAGTGCCCCTCCCCTCCTCGTGGCAGTTATTCCATTATGTAACCTCCCCCTCGCTTCTCGGCCTTATAATCCTGCCCTCCGGCTGCCTCCAGCCACTCTCTCTCCGACCCTAGCCATGCTCTCCTGCCTCCAGCCATTTTCTCCACCCACCCACCCACCCAACTTCTACCTATCCTTCCATGGGGTGGAGGGCTCCCTCCCGCCTCACTGACTTTTCTAGCCTCCTTCTGAGTTATTCTTCCTTATTGTTATCTTATTGTCATTATCCTGTAATTATCCTGTATTATCCAAAATAAAGTGCTTTTCTTCCACCCCTGCCTCCTCGTTCCTTCTTCGTCGCGTATCAGTACTGACTGTTGAGATGGTTGTATATATGGCTACATCCTGCCATCGGGACAACATATAAACCTTCATATGAATATGGATTCCGTAGTAGTTTATAATCCCATTCAAATGTGCTATTTTTTATTGTTTCAGGAAAATGTACTAAAAACAAGGCCCGGCTAATAAAGAAGTGATCGCCCAGGTGTCAGTCGGTGTTTGGCTGTATGCTCCTCGTTACGGCTGGTTGTGCTCCTGTCTGGTGGACACTCGTGGGAGAACTGGTCACCGATTGTCATAGGATGACTGGACTCCGGCCACATGTCACCCTGCTCCTACAGTTGTAGCACCTTTGGGTGCAGCTCCAAACTTTCAAAATATACCTCAGGAGCGACTAGAGAAAGGAAAGTTGTTTAAGAAGGTAGAACCTCAGATAAGTTCCTATTGATGTAGACGGCGGGTGTTTGGGTCTAGTACCCATAGTGCACACTAGGTGCCATATAAGCGCCTCCATATGGACCACGGTGGCATCTATCCATCGGCGAGCCAGCTCATAATTGGTCTCTGTACAAAATAAAATGTTCATATTTTGGTTTGAGGTAGAAACATGGTTCTGTTATTTTCAATTCACAATTGTTTTTAGCACTGGAGACAGACCGATCAAATTGGTGACCAGTGATTCAGAGTTTGCCCGTTTTCCTAGTTAAAAAGTTTGTTAGCGGTATTCTCTGTGGCGGAGTGGTTAGTGTCAGACTTTTTTCTAGGTCGGACTCCTAATCTGAAGGTTGGTGGTTCGATTCCCTGATTGATTGATTGGTGGTTGCTTTACGCCGTGTCGGCAGCATAGGCCATATTCACGGCGAGAAATGTTCAAACCATCACTTTTACATGTAAAAGCAGACAATCAATTATGTGCCAATAGACACTCATTAGAAAGCTCACAATCATATATTTGTGGTCAAGGGAAACAAATTCCTATAGAAAAAGACAAGTTTGATTAATAATTGATAGAATTTATTTAGTAAACTATATGAGGTGGTACAGTCCAGCTGCCCTCAAAAAGGTTAACATGTTTTCTTGTTTACTTGAGTAAAAAGGTCACGCATACTGTCTGCAGTGTAGAATTGTTGGCGCAGGGCCAAAAAAATCAACTGACACCCAATACATTCAGGGGGAGGTTCCCCCTTGAGCAGCAAAGCATGTGTATGCCACGAGTGGCCAATATGGCAGCGGCTAAGGACCACTTGGTCCCGCCGACCTCCCGCATGAGTCTGTGGTGGTTTTCCCACAGATGGTTCAATTTCTTTAAGTTTATCAATGTTTTCATCCCACTCATGTTACCATTTGGATTTTATGTGGGTGGCTATTAGTGGTTTCAGATCAGAGTGAGGGATCAGATCACAGTTCAGGGCCTTCTTCGCAGCCCGATCAGCTTGTTCGTTTCCTTGTATGCCGGCATGGCCAGGCACCCAGCACAGGTGGATGTCATACCCATCCGTTGAGCAGCAGCAATACCATTGACCTTGACCCCGAAAAGGGTCACGGCCAGTATGCTGCCTTGAGGTACTCCTAGTTCCTGTGAGTGTATGCTGGAATAGGTAGTCTTGACACAGACCCGGAAATGCCTTAAGGCTAGAAAGTTCCTGATGAAAATTGGCAGGTGGCCACGAAGGCCAATCACATGGAGATCTTCCATGATGCCATGCTGCCACGTTGTGTCATAGGCTTTTTCGAGGTCGAAAAAGACAGCCACAACGTGCTCATTCTTAGGAAAGCATCTCTTATGAAGGTCTCCATGCGCACCAAATGGTCGAGGGTGCTGCGGCCCCGTCTGAAGCCACATTGAAGGTTGGACAGGTTGTGTCCTGACTCCAGTAGCCAGACGAGGCGGTTGTTTACCATGCGCTCCATGATTTTACAGATGCAGCTTGTGAGGGCTATGGGACAATAATTGTTGGCTTCACTCTGGTATTTACCAGGTTTGGGAATCGGTATTACTGTCGCCTCCCGCCAAGAGGTGGGGATGACACCTGACTCCCAGATGTTGTTGAAGAGTTGAAGCAACAGCCTCAGCACAGGTTCGGGGAGATGTTTAAAAAATTGATAATGAATTCCATCAGGTCCAACTGCTGTGTCACGCAAGCTTTCCAAAGTACACCTCAACTCACCCATACTGAATGGGGAGTTGGACTTTTCCTCCGATGGCGAGGAGCAGTACAAGAGCTTTCACTCTTGGCGTTCCTTGACGGCCAGGAAGCCTGGGAGGCAGTTTGCCAAAGACAAGTTTCCAGCAACACTCCCTGTACCCCCACCTCTGTCAATTTGGATTCCCACCGCTGTGTATAACTTATAGCATCATCAAAGGCCAGTTGCTCTTATACCATGTCTCTGTGGTGTGAGAGGTTAAAAAATCCCTTGGGTCGGTAAAAGTGTAAGCTCAGGCTTTCTATCGACAAACTGTCCATTGGTGAAAACAGTCTATTCAGACTTATCCATGATACGCAGTATAAATCTTCGAGAAAAAGATATTTCTGTGAAAAACGTATTTTCCCCGATCTGGCTATATTCTGAATATACCAATAGTAAAAGCAGGTTAGAGAAATGTATAGGCATACTATTTTAAATGTCCCAGTATTTATTTAACACTTGGTAGGGGTAGTCAGTGTAGTGTATGTTATTTTTAATTCACACTTGTGTATTGGAGAAGCACAGACTAATAAAAATAGTGAGCTGAGATTGCAGGAGTTTGCCAGTTTGTTTTGTCATGGGAGCGCCATTTTGCAGTTCTCAGACTATAACAACAGCCCTCTGATTGGACAGTCTGAAAGCTAGTAACTGATTGGACTCGATGTGGGTGGGCATTGTGCTGCTGCGGTATGACGTCCTGCAGTCCCTTAATGCACACTCTCCGGTTTTCTGCAGCTGAAGGGCCCCGTCCTGATATGACCTTAGATGTTGCTAGGACATAAAACCACAAACAGCAGCTGAAGGCACCATGACCCACTCGTACCTGCACCGAGATAAAAGAGTACACCGGTGAAGACCAGCCTTATGTAAAAACGGTCGAAAAATCGGACTAATGAGAGTCTAACTTCACAATCTAAGCAACATTTATTCTTTGTATATGTCTTCATATTTACCCGATACTTTTGAGTTGGAAAATATAATAAAACATACTTTAATGCAATTTAAAGTGAAATGGACAGCGTTCTCTGGCTACCATCTTGTCTTTTTGCATTCTCTCCCATTTCACCAACTCTGTGCTGATATAAGTAACCATTTTACACTGGTGCCAGGCATTCTACTTCTTGTTCCATACTAAAGCTATTTTCGCCCATATTTAGACTACGTTGTCGTTCACCCCTGTACTGGAAGTATGGGGTGAATCTTTTATCTAACCTGTATCCTGCTCATGTCTCGTCAAAATCTAGCTCTGGCGGTGCGAATAAAGCCCGAGTTGTCCTCACCCACATGGCCAGCTGAAATGGTCTGAAACAGTATCCCCACTTTTAACTTGTTATAAATATTTGTATGAGGCTGTACTTATAAATAGACCACTGCATTGAACAACGTACTGTGCCCTGCACAATGGAAGTGTAAATAGACCACTACATTGAACCATGTGCCTGCGCCCTGCACTCTGGCAGTGTAAATAGACCACCGCATCGAGCCATGTCCCCCCACCCATTAGGGGGGGGGGGGTCCCGGTGTCAGCGTCTCATTTCCCAAATATCGCTTCTGCGCATGCGTCAGAATCCAACAGCGTCGTCTGCGCATGCGTAAAAAATGAGCCAGTCTGGTTTGGGTAGTGACACAATCAAGAAATACGTATCCTCCTGTTTAACTCCAATAAATTCTTTAATATATGCGTCAATATTCTAAAATTCATAGAATATTGTTCTCCACAAGCAATACGTATTCTCCTGTATTCTTGGGTTTAAACTCATAAGAATAACCGCTAAAAAACAAATAGCGATAATCAGGTCGAGCAACCGACCAGAAGTAAACACGGCGATGTCAACTCTACCGTACCGGCAACCGAATCGGTTTTTCGCCAATAACTTCTTTAATATATTCACCAATATTCTCAAACTCGTAGAGAATATTGTTGTACACGTTTCCTCCAGTATTCTTGGGTTTAAAGTCATAAAGCCAACCAAAGTACCCCCCTCCCCCTCAGCGATATTTGGGAAATGAGATTTGTGGGAAATGAGACTCTGACAATCTGCAGTTTGCATTCGTCACTCGAATCCACGCATGCGCAGAAGCGATATTTGGGAAATGGGATTTGTGGGAAATGAGACGCTGACACCGGTGTCGCAGTTTCAGCGCCCGGTCAGTTTCAGCGCCCGGTCAGTTTCATGCGCATGCGTCAAAATCTAACATCATCGTCACTAACCTTATAAATTTAATATGTTTTTGGTAAAGATGTTTTCTACAAGTGTACAAAGCGATTTGTTTCTAGGTGGTGTGCTTTTAGAGATATATCACTTTTCCTGTATTTTCTGTATGAAGATTGCTAGCGACCCTTGACAATGCCTTGAGTTTGACAGTACGCGCAGTCCAAAACCTTAGTTTTATTCAAAATTAATACAAATCAAGAACCCTAACCTTATAAATTTAATAGTCTTTTTGGTACAGATGTTTTCTATATATGTGTACCAAGCGATTTGTTAATAGGTGGTGTAGTTTTAGAGATATTTCACTTTTACTGTATTTTCTGTATGAAGATTGCTCACGACCATTGACAATGCCTTGAGTTTGAGTCTATACGGGCCGTTGAAACTGACCAGGCGCTGAAACTGCCACACCGGCCTGCACCACTCGCCTCCTGCGCGGGGCTTCACATCCACTCGCTCGGAAGCGACAACATTATCAGCAACAGAGCAACAATTAACGTCAGGGCAATCATCAAGACCAAACCGACTGATAATCGTAACTGATTCAGATTTGTGTCAAGAAAATACATAGAACTAGACAGACATTTCTTTAACAAAAATATATTTTTTAAATGCTAAATACGATGCATTATGTTCGTCCAATTGACTGGTTGTGCTAACGTTCGTCACAAACGGACGTGTTTTATTTTTTTAAATCGCATTATTTCAAGAGCAAACTATACTGAAAATATCCATTGGATTGTTGTTGCTAGTCACTGAAACAAAGAAAACCAGGTAATTTGATTTATTTGTGTCGTGTGCCCTATGGCCATTCGTCACTGACGACACGACGGGCGGAAACGACACCACATTTTTAGGACACTAAAATTCCATACGATAACTCCTTTAACGGATTTGATGTACCAGAAATTGTTCACTACTGTGCAGAAATGTCACGTTTTTGGTTGACATTTTGATGGGGTTTTGAGAAGACAAATTTCCATAATATTTTAAGTTTAAAAAAAACCTGCCAAGTTGTCTGAGCTATGTCTCCTATCCATAAACTACAACAGGGGACAAATGTATGAGGCCGGGTTAGCGGTCATAACCTGAGCGTAGTCCGGAATTCCCCGGTTAGCAGCCAAAAGTGACAATGTATGTGCACGGGTTATGCAAACCCCTCGAGGGTTAACGTGGCCTACACTAACCCCAATCTATAGCAGGTTTAACGTCCGTGTTGGGAACCGATTCGGCCCAAATCTATCCAATGCGACCATATTTAACAGAATTACATAGGGCAATAAGTGAAATTTTATTAAATTAACCCTAAAATCGAAGCGAGATTAACGTAGCAGCTGCATTGGCGGTGTTAATGTTATTCATATTGTCGAATCGACGAATGTAAACTAAACAAATCGCTGCCGCCGCAGCCACGTCGATATCCATACTGTCTAATGTTAACTAAACATCGCAGCCGCTGCGACGTCGATATCCATACTGGCAGAATGCCGGCGGCAATATTTTAGCCCCAAATCTATTCAATGCTATCATATTTAACAGAATTACATACGCAATAAGTGAAATTTTATCAATTTAACCCTAAATTCGAACCGCTATTAACACCGCCGCCGCATTGGCGGCGTTATTCATATTGTTGAATCGACGAATGTAAACTAAACAAATCGCCGCCGCCACCATGACGGGTACAGGCCCAGAGGGTTTCCCCAAATCTATAAATAACGCATGGTTAGCTAACTCCGCCGCGCTTTGGTCACATACATTTCCCGTTACACATATACCAACACTGACAATAGCTACCCCGTCGGCCACCCTTAACACCGGCGCAGATCACCCGTTGCTCATACATTTAGCCCCAGATGTGATATTAATGCTGTTATGATGTTAATGACTCCAGAAAAGGTTAACTATTTTATCATTTTTATAAAAAATTTCAGAAATAAATGTCTTCCAACTTAATGAAGACATTGTATATGACCATTTGAAGTAAAATGTGCTGTTGTTCAGATGTTTTCATTAAGATTGTGACACTTTATTTTCAATGCTGTTGAAAATGTCACAAATTAGTGATTTAACATGTATACATGCGTAAATTTAAAAAAATTATTTGATGTCTTCAGAAATTACATTACACATTTCCGTCACAGATGTAACCAGTGGTGTCTGGATGCCACACAAATATTGTACACTATTCAGTGAATAAAGCATGGCTGGGAATTATGTTGCTTTTTAAATATCAATATAAGCACTACATATTTCTGTATATTATGCCATGATTGATACCCTTCTAAGAATGAAATTATTTAATTCTGCTTAGATTTTTATTAAGCAGACTGTGTGGTGTCCTAAACATGTGTTACATCTGAGCAACACATGTTATTCTGCCATAAGACATAGCTTAATCATGGACTACACCATTATTCTTTTTCTCATCAATTTATATTTAACATAGATTAATCTAAATTTCCAGCTTTCATTTGCAACCAAAAAATCTTAAAAATTCAAATATTAGATTTTAACTCACCGTGTGACACTTCTGGCCAGTTTTCAGGAGAGTGACCCATATATATATTCAACATCAGATAGAGCATATCTTCAGCTTCTAGAGTATGTAATTTCATTACAATCAAACACACACATAAATAGTTATGACCATGTGGGATATTGGTGAACAAAGCACCCTAAATGTCGGTACCTGCTATAAAGTTGCCATGAGGGAACAGTCGCAAGTCGATACCCACCCCAATGTGACTTTCGATGCTACTAGGACATGAAACCGCAAACAGCATATTTCGGCATACATAAACACCACAGAACCTATCTATTAGCACTATCAGCTATTGTTACCAGTTACCAGTTACCAGTCCCAACCAGGCAATGCGCATGTGTGGCACATGTATGCTGAACACATATCACTGTTAATCGGTTGTTGAGAGCACTCAGCTGTTTGGCTGGCACCCAGACAACACATACATATTGTGACTGTAGAAGTGTGGCTTACAGACCGGCCCGGTGTAAAGATTTCAAATTCCCCCCATATTCAAGTTCCCCCCCAGGAACTTGAAAACGTTTTCAAATTCCTCCCAGGGGAATTTGAAAACGTTTTCAAATTCCCTCCCTCATTTTAACTTTCCCTCCCCCCCATTTTTGGGGAATTTTCTTTATTTTTGTAATTTTTTGTTATTGTAGTGGTCTGCACTGACCTCTCAGGCAAGTAACCACATAGACAGGTAGGCGTGGGGAGTGTATTGATATCAGGGAGCCTAGGTGGTGTAATGGTTAGCACACTGGCCCGGAATGCAAAGAGATGTGGGTTCGAGTCCCGCTCTAGGCGCAATATTTCCCATTTTCATCACCCCCACGACATTATTTTTGATTATTTTTCATGACAAATATTATAATATACAGAGAATAACATAATGGAAATTATTACTAGTACAATAAAATATATTTAACCACAAATGACACAAAAAGTCTCCAAGATGGTTAAGAAAAAAATATTATAGGTCTGAAATTTAAAACGTTTTTTAAAGTATTTTAAACAATTTTAAATTCCCGGAGGGGGGAATTTGAAAATAGGGGGAGGGGGGGAATCTGAAAACGTTTTGAATTTCCCTGGAGGGAAGTTAAAAACGTTTTCAGATTCCCGGGGGGGGGGAACTTGAGAAGGGGGGAAGTTGAAATCGTTACACCGGGGCACCTTGTCCCGTATCTAGACCTGTGCACCCGATCTCACAGCTTTTCGTATTGTCAAAGCTATTTTCCGTATTCTTGAATGACTTTCAGTAACACATTTACAATGAAAAATAATATCCACAAGCAAACTTTTCATGCTTGATAATAAGCTCCCTTTACAGACCTGTGCACCCGGAAAAACAGTATCAGTATTCTGAAAGTCATTTTCAGTATTTTTTTTCACTTTCAGTGTTTGTACAGATGCGATCAATAACTTTTAGTGTCATAAAAATTCATTTGAAAACATTAGCATATAGCTATAGTCAAAACATTAAACTTCTAACAAAACCACAAAGGGCTACTAGAGCAAATAATGCGCCACTATGAAAGCAGACCAGAAGCCAAATAAAAGCTCATGAGAGAAGCATGCTGGAAATGGCTGCCAAAGTGTGGAATGCCCAAACGGTAAAGGAACGACAAATTCCTGACCTAAAAACTTACAAAAAATATCTGTGCAAAATAAGGCTAGGAAACGCCCAGTAAGCTGCACCGCAAAGGGGCCTGTGATATGTCACGGCCCACCAGCGGGACGCCCAATGGAAGGTAACCATGCCAAAAGTAGCCAGATAACACACCACACAGCTACATCCAAGCCTATGATATGTAAATAGGAGTAGGCTAGTCTAGTAATAAGAGTAGAAAAATAAATACATATATACCAAGAAAATCCAAAAAAAAATAACATAGGCTACTAACCATACCAACCAATTATCTATCTGCTACTGAAATGCAGGCAATCAAATACCTTATCAGCAGCCACTGTATGGTAAGATAACACCAACACTACAACTGGCCAGCATTGAAAACAAGCCTGGGTACCTGGGCTTATATGCTATGGACAGTATAAATACAGCCTCAATAAAAAATAAAAAATGCACCAATTTCCGGAACAAAGCCCGAGAAACCGTATTTCCCTTTAAAATCTGGAAGGTGCACAGGCCTGTATCTACATCCCTTCATTACAGGGTTTTCCTTTCTAAGGATGGCTAACTTGCGGAACACCACCTACAAAGGCCAGATTTACGGTGAGATGCTGTACTCCAGCACTGGTTACGTTAACTCCTTCACTGGTTAGGGTTAGTGAAGCTGGCTGCGTTTCTGGTGATGCCAGTATAAACAGTAATTCTTTCACTGGTCAGGGTTAATGAGGTCGGCTGCGTTTCTGGTAATGCCAGTATAAACTAACTCTTTCACTGGTTAGGGTTAGTGAAGCCGTCTGTTTCTTGTGATGCCAGTATAAACTAACTCTTTCACTGGTTAGGGTTAGTGAAGCCAGCTGTGTTTCTTGTGATGCCAGTATAAACAGTAATTCTTTCACTGGTTAGGGTTAGTGAAGCTGGCTGTGTTTCTTGTGATGCCAGTATAAACTAACTCTTTCACTGGTTAGGGTTAGTGAAGCTGGCTGTGTTTCTTGTGATGCCAGTATAAACTAACTCTTTCACTGGTTAGGGTTAGTGAAGCCAGCTGTGTTTCTTGTGATGCCAGTATAAAGAGTAACTCTTTCACTGGTTAGGGTTAGTGAAGCTGGCTGTGTTTCTTGTGATGCCAGTATAAACTAACTCTTTCACTGGTTAGGGTTAGTGAAGCTGGCTGTGTTTCTTGTGATGCCAGTATAAAGAGTAACTCTTTCACTGGTTAGGTTTAGTGAAGCTGGCTGCGTTTCTGGTGATGCCAGTATAAACAGTAATTCTTTCACTGGTTAGGGTTAATGAAGTCGGCTGCGTTTCTGGTAATGCCAGTATAAACTAACTCTTTCACTGGTTAGGGTTAGTGAAGCCCTCTGTTTCTTGTGATGCCAGTATAAACAGTAACTCTTTCACTGGTTAGGGTTAGTGAAGCTTGCTGTGTTTCTTGTGATGCCAGTATAAACAGTAACTCTTTCACTGGTTAGGGTTAGTGAAGGCGGCTGTGTTTCTTGTGATGCAAGTATAAACTAACTCTTTCACTGGTTAGGGTTAGTGAAGCCGGCTGTGTTTCTTGTGATGCCAGTATAAACAGTAACTCTTTCACTGGCTAGGATCAGTGAAGCGGGCTGCGTTTCTGGTAATGCCAGTATAAACAGTAACTCTGTCATTAGCATAAGTACAGGTTCTAATAAACGAAACGCAATCTAAATAAACTAGATAACGGTTGTGTCACATCTCACCCAAAATATGAATACAGTGCAAAACACGACGCCATGTTGTTAAATATGACAGTTTTATTTCTAAACGGAGTTCCTTTCTTCTTTAAAAAAAATATAAATTAAATTAAAGAAAAGTTAAGGGCAAAAGAAAAACAATAAAAAGCAAATTGGAAATAGAATGTGGCCATGACATTAACCACCATACAAGGTCATGTAACATACACCCACATGGTGGCCGTGTCATTAACCACCATACATGGTCATGTAACAGACACCCACATGGTGGCCGTGTCATTAACCACCATACAAGGTCATGTAACATACACCCACATGGTGGCCGTGTCATTAACCACCATACATGGTCATGTAACAGACACCCACATGGTGGTCATGTCATTAACCACCATACATGGTCATGAAACAGACACCCACATGGTGGCCGTGTCATTAACCACCATACATGGTCATGTAACATACACCCATATGGTGGCCGTGTCATTAACCACCATACATGGTCATGTAACAGACACCCACATGGTGGTCATGTCATTAACCACCATACATGGTCATGTAACAGACACCCACATGGTGGCCGTGTCATTAACCACCATACATGGTCATGTAACAGACACCCACATGGTGGTCATGACATTAACCACTATACTTGGTCATGTAACAGACACCCACATGATAGTCATGTCATTAACCACCATACATGGTCATGTAACAGACACCCATATGGTGGTCATGTCATTAACCACCATACATGGTCATGTAACAGACACCCACATGGTGGTCATGTCATTAACCACCATACAAGGTCATGTAACAGACACCCATATGGTGGCTATGTCATTAACCACCATACATGGTCATGTAACAGACACCCATATGGTGGCTATGTCATTAACCACCATACAAGGTCATGTAACAGACACCCACATGGTTATGTAACATACACCCACATGGTGGTCATGGTATTAACCATACATGGTCATGTAACAGACACCCATATGATGGTCATGGCATTAACCACCATACATGGTCATGTAGCAGACACCCATATGATGGTCATGCATTAACCACAATACATGGTCATGTAACAGACACCCACATGGTGGTCATGGCATTAACCACTATACATGGTCATGTAACAGACACCCACATGGTGGTCATGTCATTAACCACCATACATGGTCATGTAACAGACACCCACATGGTGGTCATGGCATTAACCACCATACATGGTCATGTAACAGACACCCACACGGTGGTCATGTCATTAACCACCATACAAGGTGTTGTAACAGACACCCATATAGTGGATATCGTATTAACCACCATCATGGTCATGTAACAGACACCCATATGGTGGTCATGTCATTAACCACCATACATGGTCATGTAACAGACACCCATATGGTGGTCATGTCATTAACCACCATACATGGTCATGTAACAGACACCCATATGATGGTCATGTCATTAACCACCATACATGGTCATGTAACAGACACCCACATGGTGGTCATGTCATTAACCACCATACATGGTCATGTAACATACACCCACATGGTGGTCATGGTATTAACCACCATACATGGTCATGTAACAGACACCCATATGGTGGTCATGTCATTAACCACCATACATGGTCATGTAACAGACACCCATATGGTGGTCATGTCATTAACCACCATACATGGTCATGTAACAGACACCCACATGGTGGTCATGTCATTAACCACCATACATGGTCATGTAACAGACACTCATATGGTGGTCATGGTATTAACCACCATACATGGTCATGTAACAGACACCCATATGGTGGTCATGTCATTAACCACCATACATGGTCATGTAACAGACACCCATATGGTGGTCATGTCATTAACCACCATACATGGTCATGTAACAGACACCCACATGGTCATGTAACATACACCCACATGGTGGTCATGGTATTAACCATACATGGTCATGTAACAGACACCCACATGGTGGTCGTGGCATTAATCACCATACATGGTCATGTGTCAGGCACCCACATGATGGTCATGTCATTATCTACCATACATGGTCATGGAACAGACACCCATATAGTGGTCGTGGCATTAATCACCATACATGGTCATGTAACATACACCCATATGGTGGTCATATCATGAACCACCATACATGGTCATGTCATTAACCACCATACATGGTCATGTAACATACACCCATATGGTGGTCATGTCATTAACCACCATACATGGTCATGTAACAGACACCCACATGATGGCCATGTCATTAACCACCATACATGTTCATGTAACAGGCATTAATCACCATACATGGGCATGTAACAGACACCCACACGGTGGTCATGTCATTAATCACCATACATGGTCATGTGTCAGACACCCACACGGTGGTTCATGTCATTAACCACCATACAAGGGCATGTAACAGACACCCACATGGTGGTCATGTCATTAACCACCACCATGCTTACATATCCATTAGCAATAGTTTAACTACCAAATGCTAGCACAGAGAGAATAAGTTAAATATAAGTTTGCTACTCGAGGCAATAGATGCAGAACTTGTGATGGACACCGTGTGTTAGAGGTGCTGGCTTGTTGAATGTTGCAACGGGTCTGCATTAACACAAATATGTCATTTTCTGTAGCTGCTTCATGTGGATCTTAAGTGTATTAAATAACTTGGAATAATATCCCATATGTAACATTTGTTAAACTAGTTCATTGATATAGGTCTATCGGTAGACAGGGGAATAACAAATTAAACATGAACACAATGATATCTGCATACCTCATTAATGTGCAAGACGCTGCTGGTGAATGCAGTTACTCCGTTCTGCCTCCATATCTACATCGTACTAACTGCTCACACTTCTTGCTGGTTCAAGCCACCAAGGCACACTCAGTGTTCACATGCCACATAACCCTGACCTGGCTGTTCGGACGGAGTCAGTCAACCACATCAGAATAAAGGTTCCATGACCATCCGAGTCATTAATTCAATCAGAAATCATAACGATATAATTTGTCTGTGAGTACATTGCTTAGATTATTATTTTTTTAAATAACATGGGCCGATTGAACACATTTGGTTGCAACTTACCAGTGCTCACCTTCCCCAAACGTCCTAATGGCTGCCGATCGCAGCACATGCTAAAAGCTTCCAACAAGCCACTTTGTGGTGTCCACCGGAGTAAGGCCACTCTGCTGGAAGGAGAGGTCGCTTTCACACACTGGAATGCTTCAAATCTGGTACAACAAACCCTTCTCACAACACTGTGCTGCTGAAACGACTTTCCCTCTCACCACGCCGTGCTGCTGAATCGACTTTCCTTCTCACCACACCGTGCTGCTGAAACGACTTTCCCTCTCACCACGCCATGCTGCTGAATCGGCTTTCCTTCTCACCACACCGTGCTGCTGAAATGACTTTCTTTCTCACCACACCGTGCTGCTGGTTGCCTGGTACATCCACTTCCTCACCACAATGTGCTGCTGGTTGCCTGGTGTATCTCCCCTCACCACAATGTGCTGCTGGTTGCCTGATGCTTCTACCCTCACCACAATGTGCTGCTGGTTGCCTGGAGTATCTACCCTCGCCACAATGTGCTGCTGGTTGCCTGATGCTTCTACCCTCACCACAATGTGTCACTAGTAGCCTAGTGTTGTACTAATTGCTTATCTGCACTTCGGGTACTTATTTGGTACAACTTAGTGCCCTTCCTGTGGCAAGGTGGGGAAATCAAATGAAGGTAGTGGTACGGTCAGATAGTCAATAATGGTGGAAATGCCAGAAGGTCAAAGGTGGTAGGTAGTTACGGTCAGGAAGTCAAAGGTGGTGTTATGGTCAAATAGTTAGACAAAGGTGATGACAAGGTTGGATGGTGGGACGGTGGTGATACGGTCAGACAGTCAGAAACAGGTTGTGGAAAGGTCAGACAAAGGTGGTGGTAAGGTCAGACAGTCAGACAAAGGTGATGGCATGGTGAGACTCACAAACCCTACATTGTTTTAAGTACGTCGCCCAGATCTGTACCGGCCACCTAACTTAGAAGGTGCTCCTCCATTCATCTTTGGGTGGCCCTTAGCATTGCCCTTAGCACTAGTCTTAGCACGGCCTTTAGCACCGTCCTTAAGACAAGCCTTACCCCGGCCTGTCCCATTCTGCTTGGGCATACTGTTAGGTGCCTCGTCAGTTAAGACGGTAGTCAATGCCATCTCCTTAACGCGTTTCACAAAGTACCTACAGAGCCGCTGCCCTGCCAAGTATTCCGTTGCATCAGGTACGTTATACCGCTCGCAGTTTTCAAAGATGAGACGGAGATCTTCCAGAATTGCTGACGGCTCCATGTATTCAAATTTGTTCATTTTTGCTTTCATTGTCTGGAAGTCCATGGGTGTCTTGATTATCGTGTGGTAGTCAGGTGCCTGAGAGGATAATATGAGGTTAGTTGTTAATTAAAAAGATTAGAATCACCAATTTGTTATTAAAAGGAATCAAATCCATTCATGACGCACTGATCTATTAGTGATACTGAACATTATCAAAAGGGTTTTTGTGGTTGCGAACCAGCCACCAAAGTTTCCAGCTTAATATTCCAAAGATAAAATAGCTATTATTTAGTTATCTCAGAGGCACTTTTGAAAATTGGTTGTAATTTAGATTATTGTGGTGCCAACAGTTTTCTATCCGAAATTCAGCCTCAACCCATGATGTTGTTCTGATATGTGGCTGGAAAGGTACTTGCTTGTCCTAAGGTTGGGTTGACTTATATTAAATCACGTACTGCTACAAGCATAGTGTAACCGTAACTGACAAAACATTGAGAAGAGTAACCTAACTTGGACATGATAGCTTTAGACAGATGGTGTATCAGAAATAAAGGATCAACAGGAAAAAGTACACTTACAATATTTACTGTTTAAAAGAAACAAGAACAGCAACGACCACGTCCAAAAGGAAAACAAATGGAATCTCCATCGCGCCTATGACTTATTACAGGTTGGAACAAAATGTCACCAGCAACCCACAAGTGAATCAGACATGGAGCACTGATAATGTGAACAGCTAGCCACAAGTGAATCAGACACAGAGCACTGATAATGTGAACAGCTAGCCACAAGTAAATCAGACACAGAGCACTGATAATGTGAACAGCTAGCCACAAGTGAATCAGACACAGAGCACTGATAATGTGAACAGCTAGCCACAAGTGAATCAGACATGGAGCACTGATAATGTGAACAGCTAGCCACAAGTGAATCAGACACAGAGCACTGATAATGTGAACAGCTAGCCACAAGTGAATCAGACATGGAGCACTGATAATGTGAACAGCTAGCCACAAGTGAATCAGACACAGAGCACTGATAATGTGAACAGATAGCTAGAAGTGAATCAGACATGGAGCACTGACAATGTGAACAGATAGCCAGAAGTGAATCAGACACAGAGCACTGATAATGTGAACAGCTACCCACAAGTGAATCTGTCATGGTACACTGATAATGTGGACAGCTACTCACAGGTGAATCAGACTGGACGCTGATAATGTGGACAGGTACCCACAAGTGAATCAGATGGGGCGCTGATAATGTGCACAGCTACCCACAAGTGAATCAGACGGAGCGCTGATAATGTGGACAGCTACCCACAAGTGAATCAGATGGAGTGCTGATAATATGGACAGCTACCCACACGTGAATCAGATGGAGTGCTGATAATGTGGACAGCTACCCACAAGTGAATCAGGCAGGGAGAACTGATAATGTGGACAGCTACCCACAAGTGAATCAGGCAGGGAGAACTGATAATGTGGACAGCTACCCACAAGTGAATCAGATCGAGTGCTGATAATGTGAACATGAAAGACAAACTATTGATCCAGTGAACATTTTGTTTGAGCTCATGTCGCAGATCACAATACTAATTATGCAGATCACTCTGCAGTGGCAAAGTGCACCACGTAGAATCGGAAACGATATTTAGCAGTACAATAAGTAAATGAGCAACTGCTAATCAATTTACAAATTCATCAACAATCATAACTAATCAAAGTTTGCAAGTTTCCTCCAGACAATAGAACAGCATCCAGTTAAAATTAGTAATCCAATAACTTAAACAACTTCACTCATATAGCACCTCCTGCAATATTGACAGATCATTTAACTGAATAAATTCTTTGTAATTGAATAAATTCTTTTAACACAAAATGCACTCACCTCACGCTTAGTGACGGGCCTGGCGAAAGGCCACGCATCCACGTTTTCCGCCAACTCGAGCAACAACATCTCACTCTGTTTGAGCTGGGAAAGCTCCCCACCTCGACTCTTACTGGACACCTTCTTTGTCTGTGGCCCTTCATACTCCTGCAGGTCCAGTTTCCGCTTAGTTGACTTGGTGGTCGAGGCGGACCTCACTTGACGCATGCTGTTTGCACGTGAATGTCGTCCTCTCTCCACACTTTTCTTATTGACAACCTGTTTTGGCTCACAAGTTTTTTTCTTGGTAATCTTGGATGCGTTCACACGGGTTTGCCTGGCTGCAGCATCACTAGTGCGAGCCCTTTTAGTAGCAGGTGCTGAAGCCTCCAAGCTAGGACGGCCACGAGATGTTCGCCTGCTCTCTGTAGGTGTTGACTCATTACTGCGATGGCTATGGGATGCATTAGGCGTGGACCGACCAGAGGCTGAGGCTGAGTTTGGTCGTCTGCTTTCACGTTCTGTAGTTGGACCAGATGAGGAATCATGAGATAAATCAGGTGCATCTGTAAGAATTCTATTATCTTCTGAGCTCATTTTAAATTTGTACAGTATTTACTTTTATTTTTTAATCTTGTGAAAATAAAGGATAACTCATAACACAAAGCACTCACTTGATATTCAGTTGGAACATTTCCAAAACTAAGATTGCATTCAGTACTAAAGTTCCATAGTCTGATGTTCTTAAGTTTCTGACATATTTGTAGATAAATATATTACGTTGATTGTTATAATCTACCTTACTTCAGTTTGAAGAAACCTTATCAATGGTTAAATCTGAGGATACTTGAAACTCAAACATAACCAGATTGATCCATTTCTTAAAGCTGCATAGTCCGATAAAAACATCAAATTTTCAAAACCAAAAGAATTATTTAGATTTGATTCTACATATCTAACTTAGATAATGGTGTATTTATTAAACATTTGTTGCTATATAGAAGGGAAGATCTAGTCAATTTAATAGAACTTCTTACTGTAGAAGCCTATGGTGTCAAAGTTTTGACGTGCTTGCCAAAATTAATTTTGCATGCTTACACTTTATATCTCAAAAGTTAGCTATTTTAAATAAACGTTTTACTTCAAATTAAAGTAAGATAGATTACAGCGATCAACCTAATATATTTATCTCAGAAAATATCAGAACCTCAAAACCATCGGACTATGCAACTTTAAGGACACAGAGCACTGATAATGCGAACTATTTAGCCAGCCAACAAAATGGCTTCAGAAAGGAAAGGTCAACGACAAAGGCACTTGTATCATTACTAGATGAATTGTTCATAACACAGACAGGTGGCCTCACAATAGCTAGTTATTTTGATTTAAAATATTTCAATAGTACATAGCAGGATTGTGTGGTCTCTTATATCACAACCCTGCTATGTACTATTAAAAGAGCTGGACTAAGGAAACGTGACAATTAGGCAAATCACATAACAGGCATAAAGACCTGCGAAGGGAAACCATTCACCTAACCACTCCGCAACATAATGAACTAATCAATACACAGGTATGCATACAACAAATAATCATTATCACATATGTGAATTGTCAAACTAGACCATATGTAAGTCTTGGAATGATTAATATTGTTATTTCAGCTGACTTGAGCTAGCTCCTGATGACACTATATACATATATTGTAAATAACTGTATTGTCACATGGCTGGAAGACCAGTGCCATGGTGCTGCCAAAAGACTTTATTCAATGAATAAACTTTTTTACAACAAAAATTGTTGGCCAAGATTTCAAACTGAAAGTATCGTTTCAACTGTAAGGATCGTTTCAACTGTAAGGATCGTTTCAAACTGGAACGACGGAACAGCTAACTTGGAGTGTTGGTCGTTAGCGGCTTTGGTGTAATGACTCTCGCGGCGTGTGCGCCTTAGGCACAGTCTAAACAACACGGTATGTTACCACTTATATAGACCTATTTCAATGTTTGTAAACATTGTGTATGCGCATGCAGCTCGGCTGCAGAACGAATGCACACTGCCACTGAGTTTGCCAGTACATGCAGTGCAAAAGGTTTATTTTATTTAAAATTAATAGAAATCCAGAACCCTAACCATATAAATTTAATATAATCTATTCATTGATTATGTTTTCTATATGTATTCCAAGCAGTTTGTTTCTAGGTGGTGTGGTTTTAGAGATATTTTAGTTCTGTATGAAGATTGCTCACCCCCATTCTCGATGTAGGACATCCGGGCACTTTTTGGTAAGGCTATCACGGGCACTGACACTCAGAATATCCCAACTTTCACTATTATCTCTGTTTTTAATACTTTCAGCATAAATTGCTCTTAGGTTACATTAAATACTTCAGATCTTCCTCTTCAATCACACATTAAGATATTTTTAATCGATCCAATGAAAGCTTTTAAATTTATTTTACAAAAATAAATGCTCCACATAGACATAGCATTGCTGCAGCACCCATCACTGCAGTGTTTTACCCTTCGCGGGCAGTTTGCCGGTACGCGCAGTGCAAAACGTAAATTTTATTCCAAATTAATAGAAATCCAGAACCCTAACCGGATCAATTTAATATAATCCTTTTGTTAAACATGTTTTCTATGTGTATTCCAATCTGTTGGTTTCCAGGTGGTGGGGTTTTAGAGATATTTCACCTTTTCTCTATAAAGATTGCTCATAGCCAGTGAGTTTGCAGTGTGACCGGATGTTGTCCTGCAGCCAAGCAGCGCGCGCACTGACCTAAATACCTATGCTGACGTCACATCAAATTGGTCAATAATAACTAAATATGTGCGTGTCGGAGGCTACGTAGGTCAGGCCAGAGTGTCGCCCTGAGGTTGGACTGTATGTAGTATACGACTACATACGGGCGGACTGGAATTAGGCCGACAACAAAGTTTCACTGTCACTGTAACGTGACACACACTGTCACTGTAACGGCTACATGTTTTACCATGCTCTGTCACGTATGTGTCTCCCAGCAGTGGTGAGGACTGCAACAGTGGAGATGCGACTGTCACCACCTGTCCCCAACTAGGCGTTACTGTGAGTAGATAATGGCGGACTGGAATTATGCCGACAACAAACTATACAATTCATTTGCCGTAACAGATACAAGTGTTACCACGCTCTGTCACGTTCGGCTAGACGTGGGTGAGGGAGAGGTAAGCACATCAATATATATATATATATATATATATATAATATATTATATATAAATATATATAATATATTACATATAAATATACATATATATATATAATAAAAATATATATTATATAGAATTAGTAGACAATCTTCCTTGGTATAGATGATGGGATAACTTTTGTTTTCCCGAGGTATAAGCCTCGGCTAAAACGTGGGTGAGTGGAGAGGGTTAAAAAAGCACATCCGGGTACAGCAATCTTTACCTACTAATTCAGAATAAAATGATCTCTAAAAATCTAAATACTAATGTTTCCTTGGTACAAGCAAGGGACTAGACGTGGCAGGGTGTGGAGGGTGGGCCCTCACCCACGTCTAGCCGAGGCTTATACCTCGGGAAAACAACAGTTATCCATCATCTATACCAAGGTAAGATTCGTCTAACTAATCTATTTTACCTCGGAATATAGCCTCAGGCTAGCCGCAGGCTAGGGAGACTTTACGTAATATCATTTTATCCTGATATTTTATTTATTTTATTTGTTTATGTTTTTTGGGTATGGAACGTTGGTTAACCTTATATGTTTGTGACAATGGTATGTTCTCACCTTTTTTTACTTTAATGTTGTAGCAGTCGCCGTGCGACGCCACTTGGCTTTTCCAATCGCTTGTTATAATGTCTAGCAAACGATCGTTCGGTCTTCCATCCTGCATGCGCTAGTATGCGCTTGACCGAAATGCCTAAGAGGCGTGCCTTTGACACCATGGCTCCTCTTGTTGAGTGTGACGCATATTTGTCCGTATCCACTCCTGCCATCTTTAGGACAGTAATTGTCCATCTGGCGAGCGTATCTCTTGATATGCCCTTGTGTAGCTTAATAAAGCTTATCAACAATTGTCTTGAGTTTCTAACTCCTTGTGTCTTGGATATATATGTTCTGATCGCGGAAACTACACACAGTTTCGGATTGTCTTTGAATTGTGTTACATCAATTGACGACAAAGGATCACCTAAACGATTAGATTTTAACAATGTTGACAAATCGAAGGTCGCTTGCCTTCTATCTATTTCCAGTCCATCGAGTGAAAGTGCCACTATAGTCTGGCCTCGATGACCTGTGACTAACAGTAATAAAAGTGTTAACTTAAACCCTAATTGTTTTATATCTAGAAACCTATTATGTGGCCAATCGTTAAACATTTTGAATACCAGTGACACATCCCAAAATCGGTCATATTTTGGTTTAGGTGGGTTTCGTTCATGAATTCCCTTTAGTACCCATGATATAACATGGTGTTTACCCATTGTATCTCCCCTTGTTCTGGGAAGGATAATCGAGAGAGCGCACCTGGCAGCATTAATTGCGCCGTAACCTAGCCCTTCTTGTTCTAACATTCTAAAGAATCTGCACACTTGGGCAATAGTTGGGTTCATGGGTTTAACCTTGTGAATAAGACAATAAACGCCCCATTTTTTCAAATATGTGGTATACATTTTAACTGTTCCTTTTCTCCACGCATGTAACACTAGCCGTTCTTGTGTAATTTTGTCTAAACCAAATTGTTCTAGGTATTTATTTAGAAAAGGAATGCAAGCAACGGTGTTGTTGCTACGTTGCCGTGATGTTCCAGAGGGCCTTGGTGAGTTAGATTTCCTCGGGATTTTGGGAATCTGAGGCAATCTCGGGCTGTCGAGGCTAGTCCTGCTAGCCATGGCTGTGTGTCCCATTCGGGGACGATCAGGATGGCGTGAGACCGGTCTATCTTTATCTTTCGTGCCACTCTGGTAATGATGTTGAAAGGGGGAAAAATATAATAAAATTCATTTTCCCAAATCAGTGAGAAAGCATCTATGTGCCAAGCAAATGGTTCTGGGTGCCATGAAACATATCTGTTAACTTTAAAGTTATTCCTTGATGCGAATAAGTTAACCGTAGGTGAACCCCATTGGCGACAAATTTTGTTGAAAATTTTTATATTCAAATTCCATTCTAAATGGTCGTGAAAGACTCTACTCTTTTTGTCGGCCAGGACGTTTTGCGATCCTGGGATATGTGAAATGGTTAACCATATTTGATGTTTTTGCGCCCAGTTCCAAATACTTTGTGCCAAGTTATTGCACTCTTTTGACTTTGTACCTCCCATATTCCTGACATATGCCATGGCCGTAGTGTTATCTGTAAGCAGTTGAACAGTATTTTGGGGTATTTTAATTAGGCTTAAGAGGCCTAAGTAAATCGCTCTTAATTCAAGAACATTAATATGGTCTGATTTTTCGTTTTCTAACCATCTCCCTCCTGTTGCCACATCATTTCGATGAGCTCCCCAACCTTGTAATGACGCATCGGTAGTAACTACCGTGTTGGGTTGATCCATTCTAATGGGATTGGAAGAGTTATTGATATTCTCGATCCACCAAGCTATATCTGTGTAACCATCCTGGGAAATGTACATTATTCTTTCAAAGTTACCATTTGTACGTGCTAACGCTCTATTCTTGTCTATTTCTAGAGACTTGAAGTGCGCCGCCCCATAAAGAACAGCCGGCGCATATGAAACCATTATACCGATAAGGACAGCGACCTGTCTAATCTTTGGCCTAGATATGTCAAGCAGCTGGGAGGCCGTCTCATGAAACTTCTGTAGTTTCTGTTCCGTTAATGATACAGTCATTGCTTTGGTGTTGATTAAAAACCCCAGGCATTTTAATTCCTTATCCGGGACAAAAACGGACTTTTTGTCGTGTATGTAAAAACCTAATTCTGTTAATAAAGTACACAAATCATTCACTGCCAAATGGCATTTGTTAAAGGATTCTGCCATAATAAATGAATCATCTATGTATGGAAACATTGTATGTCCTAATTTTCCCATAACAGCAAACACAGGTTTTAATAACTTTGTAAACAGTCGAGGTGCGCAGGCTAAACCATTGGGCATGCAAGTAAATTGGAAAAGGGAACCGTTCCACATAAATCTCAAAAATGTTCTATGTTCTTTGCAAATAGGAACTGTATAATACGCGTCTCTTAAGTCTACACTGGCAAGCCAGGCATGCGGCGTAATTAAGTCTCTCGCCGTTTCTAATGAGAACATTTTAAAATGTTTATATGTTACCAATTTATTTAACTTAGTCAAATCCAAAATCATGCGAATTTCGCCATTTGGTTTGGGCCTAGAAAAGACATTAGAAATAAACTGTCCTTTTGTGATTTGTACTCTTTCAATAATACCTTTTGTTTCAAACAGCGAAACCTGAAAATCTATTTGGCGTTTTTCTGCTATGTTAAATTTGTATGGGAACGGAACTCTTTCCTGTTTTGGTATGTCTGTGAAAGGTATTTGAACTCCTTTTACTATATCCAAAATGTCCCTATCCGATGTAATGTTAACCCATTTGTGCAAACAGTTAAGGATGTTGCCTGCCTTAAACTTGCTTACATAAGTTTGTGTCTCTTCAGACACCGTGTTGAGTGTAGGAGTCTGTGTCTCTACTTGGCTCCTGGCCGCGGGAATTGGGGTTTGGGTGTAAACTCCCTTTTGTATCTGCGGTTGTCGTTCCAACCCGTGTTCTGGCGTTCTCCTCTGCCTCGTCCTCTGGGATTGAAGCCGAATGATGGACCTCCTCGTCCCGGCCTTCCTCCTCTCCGGAAGCGAAAATCTGAGCGGGGCCGTCGGAATTTGTTGGTGTTGTCAAACTTTTTGGTGCCATCCGTGTTTTTAGCGCTTTTAGTGTCTACCTCGACAGCTTTGAAGAGGTGCGCTAGCTGACCACCAAACATTTTGGTTTTGTCCAGTGGCTTGCCTAGCACCGGCTTTGGCGGTAGGTAAAGAGTGTACTCTTTACCATCATTGTCAGTTACTTTCTTCGATCTGGCGACTTCTTTGCCAGCATCTGTTGTAACCGCCTTGAATACGTTTTCAAAACGCCGAAACGTCATGAAGTTTGACGCTGCTGTAAGCAGCGCAATCCCTCTGTCCATCACTCGTGCAAGCGACGAGAATGAATTCTCAGCTTGCATCCGATTCGCTACCGGAGTTATCGATGTAAGTGCTCCGAGCACCGCTTTATGAATTGTGCACAACGCGTTCTCATAACGCCGTCTTTCAACTGAGAGATGGATGCCTGCATCCATTTCTTTACTGATGGACTGGGGAACTCCTTTAATTCCCGAAATTTGTTCCGTCAGCTTGTTGATCACCTCCACAGGTTTGAAAGTGTGGAAATGTCCTTTCAGCGTTTCCCTCATCATGGTTGTAGTCCGCAACCTCTTTGCTTTCGCCAACAGGCATTTCTTCTTGATCTTTGCCCCTATCCTGGCATAAATGCCCACTCTCTCCGTCTCTGAATCGGAGTCAGTTGTGGACGAATCATTTGATTTATCCGATGATGAGTCCTTCTTCTTTTTCTTTTTGTTTTTCTTTGTCTTCTTCACTTGTTTCTTATTGACCTTGGTGAATTCATCACCGGAGCTACTGCCAAGTCTTTTCCGCTTCTTGGGTTTCGGTTGCGGAACCTCAAATGCCGATTCAGTTTCGTCATCTGAGAAATCTTCCCAGTCATCGTCGGGGATAGGAGGAGAAGGAGGCCGTGTGGCTTGCGTGTTATATTTGCCCATAATCCGTAGGATTTTGTCTTCTAGCTCCTCATCCCCACTATCCTTGTCCAAAGGATCAGCCCCCGGCTGTGGAGACGGCGGTGCCGTCTGCGGTGGTGAGGAATCGTATCCAGAAGGCACGCGGCCCTCTGCGCTGCCGGCGGAACCTTGTTTCGCTTGGTGGCCATCGGTTTCTGTAACGACAAAGGTTACTTAGTACCGGTATCATCTCAACATGTTCACAAAGTGAGCAAGAGTGAGGTATTATTTCGTATGGTATATAGTAACGTGTTTAAACCGTTCTGTATACAGGCGTTAAGCTAAGTTTTGCCGTAGGTTTTATGGGTAGTGAAACCAACCAAACGGGGGGGGGTGGCCATTGGCACGCCCGCGCTCTCTGTTTCGTACACTTCTCCCACCCGCGGCATTCTGCGCCAGCAAGTTGAAGAAAATATTACGAAACTCGGAGGCTCGCCTCAAAAACCGGTCTGGGGAGTCTATAAAAGAAACCCAGGATCATCCCCAACAAAACCCTCTTTTAGAGTTCGGAGGAATTTCCTTAGGAGATGCAACTCGGGTTAACATCTCTGCCTGTCTGAACACAGGTTTCGCTATGACAAGCGGTATCGGTTTCGGTTATGCACATTCTTATCCTTGTGTTTTTTATAACACCTTTTATGTCCAAATTGGACCTGAGAAAGTTCTAAGCTTTCATAATGGGATGCTATAAACCATCCTTAAGACATTGAATGCAGTTTCTCAATACTTACAGTTAGTTAAAGTGTTGTAGTAGTTAAATCCTGCTGGAGCAGCTCAGCGAACGTCCTCCCGCCGTGAGCTGCTTATGCTAATTGCTGTACCCCTGCGGCTAGCCTGAGGCTATATACCGAGGTAAAATATATATATATATATATATATAAAAAAGTAGGGCTATGTAACATATATATATATATGTATGTGGAACGCCCGTATCATATACAGATGTTGAACTGTAAGGATCGTCATTTGAGAAATCGAGTCAGCTATCTTGGATGGAGCACACAGTTGCATGGGGGGACGTGTGGTGTAGAGACAATCGAGATTCTAGAGTGTTGTCCCTGATTTTGAATTAGGGATCGTCGTTCGAGAAATCAGCTCTGCAACTTAGGTTATGACTGTGCATTTGACCGTTTCTCCGCCGGCTATGTCCTATGGTGAACCACACAACCGGGAGGATCGAACCAGTTGTGCAGTTAATAGGAAGGATCTCAAACGGTTTAGATCGAGCTTTTGAGAGCTCGGATAGTTGGAGGGAGAAATGGTCTATTGCACCGATTGCGGGGAAAAGCACGACCTAGGAGATAAGGAGAGCTGTGTGATCAATAAGGAGTTGAATAAGTCACATACAGGGAGGACTACTAGGAGTACAGCAGCAAGGATGGCAAAGGAGTTGGAGGGCGTGGGTGATTCCACGCTGGCGGAAATGTCGATCAGCGAGAAAGAGAGATGTGCACAAGAGGAGATCGATAGTCTGGAGAGGGCTCTGGAACTAGGGAGGCTAGAGGAGCGTCTATTGAACCTGAGGGCAGAGCAGGAGGCCCAAATTCAAAGGGCTCACGAAATCCAACATCGCGGAGCTGACTGCATGACGGTTCCCGCCAAAATGGAAGATCAGCCACAGCAGTTGAGATCGTCAAAGGAAGCTCCGACATCTGGTTACTTGGATTTCGGACGATCACGCAGAAGATCGAGGGAGGATGCAACGTCACACCGTAGATCGAGGAGCGACAGCAGTGTGTCATGACGGAGATGCAGTAAGTGGTCCCTTAAGCGGTACACTTTGGGTGGGAGGGATGTCAGGAAACTAAATATTCATGAACTAGTTGCGGCATCGACACTCTGGTGCTTGGATCTGCAAGAACTTACTACGGCACACTACTGTGCCTTCATTGAGCACATCCACATTGGTCGTAATGGTTGCATTGCGTTTGATGCGAGGCAGGGAAGGAGTTTCCGCCCCCCCCCCCTGCTCCGACCATTGCTATTACATCACTCCCGCGCTTCCTCCCCTTATAACCAGCCCGCCTGGCCGCCTCCAGCCACTTGCCCCCCTGCCTCCCCTCACGCTGCTCCTCTCCAGTATTTTTCTTTTGGCCCCTCTACACTACCGCTGGCTGACCTACACTACCCTGCACTGGCCGCTTCACACTGTCATTGGCCGACCTGCGCTACCGCTGGCCGACCTGCACTATCCTGCGCGAGGCCGATCCTCACCGCCCTTGGCCGACCTGCACTGTCATTGGCTAGCCCACACTACCGGAGGAGTGGCCCGTCTACACTACCCCTGACCGACCTACACTACCCTTCACTGGCCGCTTCACACTGTCCTTGGCCTACCTGCGCTACCGCTGGCCGACCTGCATTATCCTGCGCGAGGCCCATCCTCACCGCCTTTGGCCGACCAGCACTGTCGTCGCTCGCCCACACTACCGTGGCCGCTTTACACTGCCATGGCCCATCCACGCTACCCTGCACTGGCCACTTCACACTGTCGTTGGCCTACCTGCGCTACCGCTGGCCGACCTGCACTATCCTGCGCGAGGCCCATCCTCACCGCCCCTGGCCAACCTGCGCTGTCATTGGTCGCCCACACGCTGTGGCCGCTCTACATCTGCGCTATCGCTGGCCGACCTACACTATCCTGCACTGCGGCCTCTCACCACTGCCCTGACCGACCCGCACCACACCTCTACACGCCCCGACACGCCTCCACAGGCAGTGTGTGCCTCCCCTGGCCTGTCCTCACCATCATTGGCTGGTCTGCACTGTCCTTGGCCCATATACACTACACTACCCCCTGCGACTCGCCTCTCGCCACGCCTCTACACGCAGTGCCTGCCTCCCCGCGCTATCATCACCAACACTGGCCGATCGGCACTATTGGTGGCCCGTCTGCACTATACTTGGCCGACATACACTGTCGACACCCCTGCGTGGCGGACCGTTGCCGCCCCCCCCCCCCCCCCCCCCGCCGAATCACAACCACCGCCCCCCAAGGGGGGGGGGCCCTGACATGGCCGCCGCGCACCAGATGGGATAACCATCATAGCGCACGACGGCGTCATCTGTGACATCATCACAGTCACTGCCCTCCCGGGTACTCCCGCCACCCCTGACGCCGCCGCCACACCACACCGGCACCACACCGTCGCTACTCTCTGCTGCCGCTGTGTGCGCTGCCATTGGGTCTGCTAGCCCCCCGTGTGCTGCCACCGCTGTGCTACCCCCGCTGTCTCACCGCAGTCATCACTGCAGTCACCCCTGTTATCCCTTCATCTCCGCCGCCCCTTGTGGCCGGACCCCAACCGCCGGAAGCCGCCTGCCCGCAACCATCACAGCGCACGGCGGCGATATCTGTGACGTCATCACAGCCACCACCTTCCCGGATACTCCCGCCACCACTAACGCCGCCGCCACACCACACCGGCACCACACCGCAGTCACCCCTGTCATCCCCGTCATCTCCGCCGCCCCTGTGGCCGCCCCCCAACCGCCGGAAGTTGCCTGCCCGCAACCGGAAGTCGCACACGGTCATTGCCCGGCTCTCACCCCTGCCGCCGATGTCATCTCCCATGTCAGCGCCCCTGGTGGTTATCCTGGAACTATCTCCAGCCACCCTGTCAACGATCTCACCGCAGTCATGCCTCAGACTGCTGGCGGAGTCATGCCCCTGGGCAGTCAAACCCGCCACCACCCAGGTCACCCTGGTCACCCACGCCAACCCCGTCACCTGATTGTTATCCTGGAACTCCAGCCACCCTGCCGACACTCTCACCGCATTCATGCCTCAGACTGCTGGCGGAGTCATGCCTTGGACCCGTCGTCACCCAGGTCACCCTGGTCACCCATGCGACCCACACCAACCCCGTCACCTGGTGGTTATCCTGGAACTATCTCCAGCCACCCTGCCAACGCTCTCACCACAGTCATGCCTCAGACTGCTGGTGGAGTCATGCCTCATACCCGCCCCCACCCCGTCACCCAGGTCACCTACCCGCCACCACCGCCGCCACCCATGTCACCCCCCCTCACCCCCCGTTAACACCCCGGACCCACACCCCCATCCCCTCACCTTGCCCACCGAGTCAAGCCCCCCCCCCCCCCCCCCCCTTCAGGGATGCGGGTATACCTAAACTTTTTGGCCGCCCACTCCCCCCTTCCCTCCGGCCGCCCTCTAGACCACTGGACCACTGGACCTATCTCCACCCAACCTGCCGACACTCTAACTGCAGTAATACTTCAGACTGCTGGCGAAATCATGCCTCGGACCCGCCATCACCCAGGTCACCCTGGTCACCCATGTCACCCAAGCCATCCCCTCACCTGGCATCCTGGAACTATCTCCAGCCACCCTGCCTACGCTCTCACCGCAGTCATGCCTCAGACTGCTGCCGGAGTCATGCCTCAGACCCGCCGCCACCCAGGTCCCCCTGGTCCCCCATGTCACCCAAGCCAGCCCTGTCACCTGGGCCCGTATGCATGGAGCGGTGCTAGCGGCGTGTGGTGTTATACCTCTAACTCCGGGTATGTATCTCCGGTTATCTGCAGCGTCGAGAACTATGTCACGCCGTATGCATGGAGGCCAACACGGGTTGAGTTAGCTAAACATGAATCTATTTATAGATTTGGGAAATCCCTCTGCATTTGTAGCCATATATTAGGCTCAAATATATTAAATACTATCATATTTAACAGAATTACATACGCAATAAGTGAAATGTAATCAATTTAACCCTAAATTCGAACCCTCCTTAAGGCTGCCGCTGCATTGGCGGAGATATTAATAGATATATTTTCGAATCGACGAACGTACAGTAAACAAACCGCCGCCGCCGCCAGTATGGTTAGGGAGGTCAATGCAGCGGCGGCGGCGATTTGTTTACTTTACGTTCGTCGATTCGAAAATACAACTATTAATATCGCCGCCAATACGGCAGTAGCCCTAAGGAGGGCTCGAATTTAGGGTTAAATTGATAAAACCTCACTTATTGCGTATGTAATTCTGTTAAATATGATAGCATTTAATAGTTTGGTGTCCATCCTGACACTAACCTAACACTAACTCCGCCTGTAAACCTGCTATGGGCAGGTGTTAGATTCTCTGACTTTAGCCCCGCGGAGTTTGGCTAACTGCGCTCCATGCATAGCAACTTTTCTGCGCTAAACCAGAAATCCCGCCATAAACGCGTTTTGGGTCGCTAGCACCGCTCCATGCATACGGGCCCAGATGGTTATCCTGGAACTACCCCCGGCCAACCTGCCGACACCCTCACCGCAGTCATGCCTCAGACTGCTGGCGGAGTCTTGCCTTGGACCCGCCTCACCCAGGTCACCCTGGTCACCCACGCCAGCACCCTCCTGCGCCCGCTACTCTCTGCTGCCGCTGTATGCGCTGCCATCGCGTCCCCTAGCCCCGTGCGTACTGGCTCCCAGTGTGGTGCCACTGCTTGTGCTGCCGCCCTGTATGGTGCCCCTGTGTGTGATGCCTCCCTGCGTGCTTCCACCGCTGTGCTACCCCTGTGTGCTGCCGCCACTTGCTGCCACCTGCATGCTACCACCATGTCTGCTGCCTCCGTCTGTGCTCCCACCTCTGCTACCACTGTGTGCACCACCTCTTGTGCTGCCACCATCTGTGCTGCCACTGTGCATGCTACCACTGGGCCTCCTACCACCGTGTGTGCTGCCGCTGTGTGTATATCAACATGTTGCTGCCACCTGTGTGCTACCGCTCTGTGCCGCCACTGTGCTGCCACTCTCTGCGCTGGCACCATCTGTGCTCCCGCCTCTGTGGTGCCGCTGCGTGGCAGAGGGCCGGCGTCCGCCTCCCGGACATCATGGCACAAGGGACCTGGATCTCTGAGGCGGTGCACGCCTGTGTGCCCCGCCTCGCCCCCTCGACCGCCCCTCGAGCCCTCTCCTCCATTTTGGTGGAGGGCTCCTGAGCCCTCGGATCAACCTCGCGAACACTCACTAGTTCCGTAGGCTCCCTCTGAGCTCTTCTTATATTCTCCATCATCTCTTATATCCTGTATTATCCTGTACTGCATAACATTACTATCTCATTTATTACCTGTATTATCCTGTTTTACCCTGCATTATCCTGTCATATTAGCACTATCAATAAAGTGTTTTTTTTCTCCACTCACACATCCTCTTCCTTCCTTGTCGCGCATCATGAGCTGCCGTGCGCGAGATAATTACTACAAAGACCCCGCGCACGTTGATTATGCTCTAGCGGTAAGGAAAAACGCAGAGTTAACTGGTTTTGCGGCCTTTGCCAAGAAGAACGACGGAGAAAGTGTCCTACACTATGGGGCGCATAACCAGAGGGGCAAAAGAACAGGGACTAAAGAGACTGGAGCAACACGGAAATCTACGAGTAACCCTGTCTCCCGAGCGTGTTATGCTTGGAATGGGGAGGCCGGTTGTTCACGCACTGAGGAGGAGTGTCACTAGGTGCACATCTGCTCCAAATGCAGGGCAAAGTCGCACAAGAGGTCTAAGTGCAAGGAATGACTCGGTGTAAGTAGGAACTATCACTCGACGGATCGCAGGACAGCTACAACATCTAACGCACACGGCCGATCACCAGGCCCTAGTGCGGCAACAACTAAAGCCGGATTACGTGATGAAGACGGGGAGGCGGCACAGGCCATCTGGCCTGGTTTACCGTGACGATCCGATGGAGGGATCGTATGTCAGCGGTGCAGTCGACGACAGCAGCAGCGGCACCGTAGGAGCAGATCATGTGTCAATGGCGGACACGTTGACGGGAGTGCACACCGACACGGATGCGAGTACGATTCGTGTGGTATGGAGTGACAACTGCAATCGAGGCGATTGCATGGGTAATGTGGACACGGGTGAGGGGATGACCGACAAAACAGTGAGTACTAACATCCTTATTTCCTCTTGTGGAAGCTGGAGGCTGCCAGAGGAGGTCGCCTGCATGGACGAGAGCCTCGAGGTGAAACACAATAGCAATGGGTGCATTGTTGTAAGCATTAAGGAGGATATTGAAGGCGATGCTATGACCTTCTCTGTGACGGACGCTTGTGTCCAAGGAACTTTTGGATGTGTACATTTTGTGGCAGGAGTGAGGGCTCAGCTGAAGCCCTGCCGATGGTTTGTGGAGGCATTCATGAGGGGAACTGTAGACCAGGACTATCTTTACATAGTTCTAGGAGTCGCTTCCATGTTATAAACAATGACTGTGCTTTGACATATGATGCAACTATACCTAAGCGTGTGCCTGTGTGGGAGTCAGGAGTGTTATTTGAGAAATTTAGGGAAGAACTTGACAGTGGGGTTATCTCTAGGACGGACATTAAGCCCCTTTGCACCCACAGTGTGTTTGTTGTACCTAAGGACGATGGCGGGGGACGTACTGTAGTAGATTGCAGCCGACCTCATGGCGAATCTGTTAATAATTGTACTAACAACATTGCTAAAAAATTCTCATATAAAGGGGTTGATGATGTCACTGATCTAATGGAGCGGGGGGACCATCTATGCACTGTCGATATTAAAGATGCATACCGGGCGGTGTCAATCCATTCGGACGACAGGCCCAGGCAGGGCCTACTAGGTAGAGTGGACATAGGCGGGGACTATGAGCACTTCATCGATAACCGGCTCTGCATGGGCCTGTCGTCCAGCCCGTATCTTTTCTCGAATATCTGACTTTGTCCTGAGGTGTGCCGCGAGGGAGGGGGTCCTCCGCGTAGTAAACTACTAAGATGACTTCTGTGTGGTAGGATCGGATAAGCTAGAAGCATCAAGAGATCAATGGATATTGATGAGTGTTTTACGTGGACTGGGGTTCTATATAAGTTTTAGGAAGGTGAGCCCGGTAGATACTACAGTAAGATTCCTCGGGATAAATATCAACTATTTGACTTTAGAGCTAACTCTTCCGCGGGACAAGTTAGACAAGACATTGATGGTGCTATATCAGCTCCAGGGTCGTCGGAAGGCCACTAGAGGGGAGCTGGAGCGAGTTGGAGGTCTTCTAGCGCACTGCGCCAAGGTTATCCAAGGAGCCAGGACTTTCACCAGGCGTATATATGACTTGATAGGAACCCTGAGAGAACTGTTCCATCGGGCACGCTTGAACACCGGGTTTAGGGAAGACCTGGCCTGGTGGCTGTCGTTTGCCCGGATGTTTAACGGGAAAGCCAGGATACTTGGGAAGTTTGCACCCATGATAAGCACTTACAGCGATGCGTCTAAGTGGGGTTATGGTGCTCTGCATGGAGACGATTGGATGGTAGGGGCATTAAATAAGCAGGATAACGCTAGGCTTGAGGGATATGTAGGTCACCATTATCATGAGCCAGAGGGGAAGGTCTGGGACGCCCACATAAATGTACAGGAAATGTGGGGTGTGTACGCGTGATGCTTGAGATGGTCCCCAAACTGGGCTGATAGCGCGGTCCTGATTATTACGGACAGTGCCGTGGTACAGGCCGCATTAAATACCGGCCGCTCCAGGAGCAAGGAGATCATGGTTTGAACCATTTTCTTAGGGCTAACGGTGAGCCCTCAATTGATTACACTAATTTTGTCTTATCATCTACGCTAAAGGGTATTAGACGGGTGGAGGGCTAGGCCTATTCTGCCGGACATGTTGAGGAAAATGTTTGACCTTTTGACATGCAATAGGGGGCATGTGGCTTGGAGGGCAGCAGTATTGTGCTCTTTCAGGGGCCTTCTGAGGAAATCCCAGGTGACTTTCTCGGAGTCTATGCTAACAAGGGGGGATTTCCAGTTTCATGACTGGGGCATGGTGTTGAATGTCCGGAGGTCCAAGACTATTCAGTTCCGTGAGAGAACCCTAGAGATCCCGATCGCAAGGTGTGCTGACAGGGAGTTGTGTGCAGTGTTTTGGATGGAATATCACTTCCGCCAAATGCCGGCAGGAGGGGAGGAAGGGGCATTTAGGATACCGGGGGAGGCCGGGTTGGTGCCCATGCCTTACTCGACATACCAGGATACGCTGAGGTTGTTCGCTGCGAGGGCGGGCTTGGATATGGCGAAGCTGTCATCTCACTCATTGAGGAGGGGGGGTTGCACATTCCTGCAACCATTGAGGAATTAAAGGTCCAGGGGGACTGGGTCTCAGAGACTGTTTATGCATATATCAAAACCCCTCTTGCCTGTAGGATTGTGAATGACATGCGGGTCGCTGCGACTCTGAGCTCTGGGCTTACGGCGGATGGGGTGGTGGGAGGCGTGGGCACGTCTCCTTTGGCATATAATTGCTAGCCCAGACAGCAATAAAGACTTGTCCACCCCATCACCGCTACGCTTTCCTCCTTGTTTGAATGTAGGCAATTTATATACATATATTGTAAATAACTGTATTGTCACATGGCTTTGGCGCTGCCAAAAGTCTTTATTCAATGAATAAACTATTTTTACAACAAAAAGTGAACCAGTATCTAAATTAGAGATGTAGGATCAAATCTAGGCGTTTGTTTTGGTTTTGAAAAGTTTATGCTTTCATTGGACTGTGCAACTTTAAGATAAATAATCACTCACCTCTTATCAACTTCACAGCAATCGGCTTTGCGTCTTCTTCCTCAGACTCATCACTCTCATCATCATCCGTATCATCCACATCCTCGGAATCAGAATCATCCGAGTTGTCGTCACTGGAATGACAATTTTACACAATCATTCTGGCTGCTCTATTCTACCGATAATGGTGCAGGTGACACTCCATATCAGCACCACTTGTTAGGCTATATTCTCGACTTTTATATTCATGTTTAGAATTCCTAAGCCCAGAACAAAGCCAGCCTCGCAAACAATGCACAGCCACCAGCGACAACCAAGCACCGAGTACATGCAGAATTCGCTAACATGCAATACTTCCGATAATTAAATGGCTGTCAGGATAATTAACCGTGGGATTGCCAAAGATCTGGTCATCATTGCATATTTGCGTAACATTTATTGGCTACCAGCCCGCTTTGATCCTCGATGTGCACAATAAACTATCCCAGGTGGCAAAATGGCACTGTCAGCCACTAGCCTGGGCGGGGCTGAGGAGCAGGGCTGAGGAGCTCACCACCGCGATAACACCACATTCATTTTATATGGACATCCCCAGAAGTGCCCTGCAAGTGGCCATTATTGAACCTTGCCATGTATAAATAATAATAATAATATAAAGAACAAAATAAGAAACTAACCAAACGTTTGTGATATCTTGGGTTTGAAAAGAAGAATAAACATAGGTAGAAAACAAATAATTAAAGTAGTACTATAGTTAGACTAGTTTCTTTGTTTTACGTCCTAGCAACATCTAAGTTCATATCAGGATGGGGTTCAGCTAGTTAGACTAGACTTACTTGTATTACTAAGATTCTTACGAATCTACGAATATGTAAGTTTGTTTGTTGTTTTACATCCTAGCAACATCTAAGGTCATATCAGGACGGGTACCGACGTGACAGTGCACTCATGGCGACTTTATAGTACTGTCCCACTGGAAGACTAGGCTGCCAGCACCAGCACTCAGTCATATTATCCTGACACTAACCCAACAAGTCCTTGCCCTATGCTAATAATGCCGAGCGCCAGGCTAGGAAGTGACAAGTATCAATTTTTAAGTCATTGGTTTGACTCAACCAACGAATATGTAAGTATGCGTAGACGGGATGCCACAACGTCATCACCACACGAGTGGATAAGATGTGTCATTACTTAATCGTGTGCTACGTCCATTTACCCTGTCGGTATACTCACACTTATTATTTAAAACACATTTAAAAAGTGACACGGATAATTTTCTTAAAGAAAGAAATAAGTTTTTGTAGTGATTCACCTCATACCATATTAACTATTTTGATATTTACATGCGCAAGTTATATGAGACTTACCTGGATAACTTATTTTACCGAGGACTTGGCATTTCCGGTTACAAAATATATTCAGCGGGAAGTGCCATCTCCCGAATGGCATCCACCTTCTCTGGGCATGGTCTGAGTCCCTGTGCACTCACGATATATCCCAATAGTTTAACCTCTGTTAATCCAAAGTGACATTTTGCCTCTTTTGCTGTCAAACCCATGATCTTCGAATGCTTGCAGCACTTCTGCCATATCCTGCTCATGGTCCTCTACCCGTCTGGAGTAGATCACCACGTTATCGAGGTACACCATCGCATTCTTCCCCAGAAATTTGGAATTGACTGTGTTCATTATTCACTGGAACATTGCTGGTGCCTTTGCTGGTAAACTCAAACAGCCCGCAGTAACATGTGATGGCTGTCTTCTCGATGCTCCCCATATCCATCCTGACCTCCCAGTACCCACTCATGTCAAGTCTTGTGAATATCATTGTGCCTTCTAAGGAATCGAAGATGTCCTGGATTTGTGGCAGCGGATGGGCATCCTTCTTTGTGACACTATTAAGCTGGCGGTAGTCGGGACACACTCTTATGGACCCATCTGACTTCGGAACCAGCGCGAGTGGGCTGGCACATGGCGATGCACTCGACCGAATGATGCCTTGTGCCAGCATTTGATCTATTTCCTGGCTGATGATCTTCCACTTTGTCAATGGCAGCACTCTGTATGCTCGTTGTTTAATGGGCATTGCATTTCCTGTATCTATTGACATTGTCAGGATATTTGTAGTCTATTTCTGAGTAGGCCCCTGCCATCCTCTCATCTCCTCCCCTCATTTCTTTGGGGGGTAAAGTATTTTTTCATCTGAATATGACATTTGTCAGTGCTGGAACACAGGTCTTCTGGCCATCTTACTATTGGAATTGACAGTCTAAATAATCTAAGTTTGATCAGTGCTGTATTAGTTACAGCACCGATCCTGTAGAATTAAGGGAGTGGCTCCTCCTGTTGAATGTACAGCACCAGTCACTGTAGTTCATGCAAAAATGGGGAGCAGCACCGAGTAGAAAGTGTATACTCGGGGCAACTCAAACAATCATTGAGGGTTACATTTTTATCTTTAATAAATAGTTGACAAGACATTTTGTCTATCTTATATAATGTTCAATGTGTTCAGTGTGGAGTCAGGAGGGTGGAGCCCAGTGGCACCCCGGTCTTGACCCTACAGGTGGTGGACTCCGTGTTGTTTAGTTTTGTGCACTGCATCCTGTTCTTGAGATAATTTGTGAGGAAATTATAATCTTTGTTGCCTAATACAGCTCTTTCTACTTTCTGCATCTCAGGATCTCGTGGTCAATTGTATCAAATGCCTACTTGAAAGCATGGAAGACAGTGATTGTTAGTTCACCTTTATCCATGTTGCCCAAAAGTTCATCCAATAGAGATGCCAGAGCCCCTGTTTTGGATTTGCTTTTCCTAAATCCATTTTGCTGGTAGGTCAGATAATTGTATGATTCAAGGAAGGCTTTTACTTGGTCATGTATAATCTGTTCAATAATTGTTCCTGGAAGTGGGAGGATTGAAATTGGTCGTAGTTCACTGCAGTATCTTGGGTTGTTGTCTTGGGGATTGGGGTGACTAGCCACTTTCCATGCATCGGGGAAGATGCCTGTTTCAATTATTTAGTTGTACATGTGTGAATTCCCTAATTAATGTTGTTATTGCCATCTTTATCAGGGCACTACTAATATCTTTTATACCTGATGATTTATAGGATGATATTTGATTTATTCTGTCTAGGATTTCATCACAAGATGTTTCTTGAAGATCATACTCATTTAGTTTGGCTTGGTAACATTTTTGTTGGACTGCTACTCGGTTAAATTTACTGGCTAACCTTTCTCCTATGTCAATGAAATAGTTATTGATTTCTTCAGTAAGTAGCTTATCAGGTATCATGTTGCCAGATTCTTCATTGGAAAGGCTGCTAATTTTGGTCTGGTTTGCCATTTCAATCTGTGAGTACACGCCAGCATTTTTTGGCATTGTTTCGATGTTTGTCGAGTTGGTCTTGGAGGAATATTGCTTTGGCTTTTCTGACTTCATTTCTTGTTTTCCTGGTCATACATTTGGCTATGAACTCATCACCAGGGTCTTTTGATATTTCAAATTTGTGTCAGAAGTAGTCTCTGTCTTGTAGTTCTGTTAGTTCATCATTGGTCGTAATGTGTGCATTGTGTTTGATTTGTGGCGGGGAAGGGACCCCTCCCCACCATCACGACGGTTATCCTGTTACATAATCTCCCGCGCTCCCCTGCCTTATAACCCTGCCCTCCTGCCACTCTCTCTCCGAGCCCCGCCACATGCTCTCCTGCCTCCATGCCTCCCACTGACAGTCACAGCGACACCCATTCACCTGCTCACTTATTCTGGGCGCTGGACCTAAACAGTGACCCTGACCCCCGCACCCCTCCTGACACAGCACTGCTCACTCGCCCCCCCCCCCCCCCCCCATTGACACTGTGACACCGGTTGACCTGCTGAAGTCACCGGGTCGCTCCTACATGACTGACACTTTGACCCCAGCTCACCTGCTGTCCTCCTGGTCGCTGGACCTGCCACTCGCCGTGACCTGTGACTCCAGCTCACCTGCTCATGTCCGTCATGTTGCTACACCTGGCAGTGCCACTGACGTTGACACCGCCACAGCTCCTGACATAGCTCCGGCCCACCTGCTGATGTCCTCCTGGTCCCTGGACCTGCCACTCACGGTGACCGGTGACCCAGCTCACCTGCTGATGTCGTCCTGGTCGCCGGCCCTGGTAGTGCCTCTGACACTGACGTTGGCACAGCTCCTGACATAGTTTCGGTCTCTGGGCTGCCCACTGACAGCCGCTCACTTCATTCTGGTCGCTGGACATAACAGTGACCCCGGCACACCTCCTGACACAGCTCTGCCCACTCGCCCAGCTCTCCTCACTCGCACCCCCCCCCCCCCCACACCCCCAGTGATGGTGACAGTGTGAATCCGTTTCCCCTGCGGACGTCATTGGTCGATGGACCTACATGACTGACACCTTGACGCCAGCCCACCTGCTGATGTCCTCCTGGTCCCTGGACCAGCCACTCCTGGTGACCTGTGGCACCAGCTCACCTGCTGATGTCATCCTGGTTGCCGGCCCTGGCAGTGCCTCTGACACCGGCACAGCTCCTAGCATAGTGCCGGTCTCTAGGCCTCCCACGGCAACACCGCTTCACCTGCTCACATCATTCTGGTCGCTGGATTTAACAGTGACCCTGACCCCCGCACACCTCCTGACATAGCTCCCCGCATCTAACACTCACGGTGACACCCGCTCACCTGCTCATGTCATCCTGGTCGCTGGACCTATCGGTGACTGACACCCTGACACTAACTCACCTCATCCCTGCCATCATCCACAGGGCACATAGACTTACGAGGCGATCCCCGCTACCTTCTCCGCCTCGCGCCCTCGGCCGCCCCCTCCTCTCTTTTTGGTGGAGGGCTCCTCGGGGCTGCCTCAACCTCACAGACTCTTCTTTAGCCCCTAGCCTCCTTACGAGCTCTCTCCTTATTACATGATTGTTGAAATATGTCTCTATGCATCCATAAAGAGTGCAATTGGAGAAAAGACCATTTTAACAGAGATCTATTGTAACTGTATAACTACCTGCCCCCCCTGCCTTGACCACTGGGCTGGTCCACCAGCCTAATTTGCATATACACACAGGGCACCACCTGCAGCTGGGTTGAGTGACAGCTACCCCTACTGGGGGAGGGTGCCACCCACCCTGACTGTGGAGGTGCCTGATTGGCTGGCTGGGGACTGCCCAGTCACCTGCATCCCATTGGCCCTCTGACCACACTAGCCTCAAACCCAGATCTTAATTCTAGACTCTGCTTCAGACCCCCTGGAGAGAGATCACTCTACTCCTGACTCTGGAGTGAGGCGCACCTACTCTTGAGCAGGAACCCCAGACACTCTGTCTGATGCTATCAAAATTCATCTATTCCAATTGAGTGTGTACACAGCCATTAGGCAGCCTTGTCCCTGGGCCCTGATAAGGCTCCTGCGTTTTTTATAACAGGCTAAAGTGTAGTAAGGGAAGTTATGTGTGGCTAGAAGGCAAGGGGTGTGGATGATAGGTCACTGGTAGGTGGACAGGAGTTGGTGTTAGTAAAGCACAACTTCTCCACTGTTTATCTGTGTCTTGACTTCATTCTTCCTTAGCATTGGTTAATGAGCTGATAGACAAGTGATATGAAGGGGAGAGTTTCTGTAGTATTCTCTGGTGTCCCAAACGTGGTCACTCTACTCCTGACTCTGGAGTGAGGCGCACCTACTCTTGAGCAGGAACCCCAGACACTCTGTCTGATGCTATCAAAATTCATCTATTCTAATTGAGTGTGAACACAGCTATAGGACTCTTGTCCCATAAGCTGTAAGCACTGCTTTCTATACAGGCTAAAGTAGTAATGAGATCTTGTGTGGCTAGAAGGCAAGGGGTGTGGATGATAGGTCACTGGTAGGTGGACAGGAGTTGGTGTTAGTAAAGCACAACTTCTCCACTGTTTATCTGTGTCTTGACTTCATTCTTCCTTAGCATTGGTTAATGAGTTGATAGACAAGTGATATGAAGGGGAGAGTTTCTGTAGTATTCTCTGGTGTCCCAAACGTGGCCGGGCATCCAGTAATATTATAGTGGCGACTGCGACTGAAGACGACGAAAGACACCCGTGAGAGTCAGGTAAGGCCACTTTGCCTATATTGCTTGTTCTGTGTGCTGAGTTTGAGAGGGGATATGACACTGTGTACCGCCATGGTTTGATACTTGTGATATATGTATGTATGTAACAAAGGCACACAACCAGAGGAGAGAACCATCACAACCACATGGCATGCACACTGCCAGCACACACACACAGTACATCCAAACAAACATAGGTATGAGTAAGTGTCGATCTTGACTGTATATGTACGGTGTGAGTAAGAATGAGCAGAGAACAGGAATGGGAGAGTGTGTCAGAGGATGAAGGGTTTGATGAAGTGGTGAAAGAGATACCGGTGCCAAGAGGGGATGAAGAGATAGAGAGACAGTTGAATTGGGATTGGGAGTTCTCTGAGGAGGGAAGGCAGTTGGGAGAGGAATATCAGCTGGCCTACCAGTTAGAGGGAAGGTTAGCGGATGAAAAAGAAGTGTTAGGAAAGTTGTGGGAGCAGGAGGCATTTGATAGAGTCAATGTGTGGGAGAGAGTGGTGAAAAGGCAGTGGATCAAAATAAGTTGGTTAAATGAAGAGTACGAGGAGATAGTAAACAGAATTAAAACAGACAGAAAGAAGGAGATATTAAGGGAGGAAAGATATAAGAAATAAAGGGCAGAATAGATAGATCAATAGGTGATGGCGGAGGGGATTCATGTGGGGATGAATGAAGGAGTTAATGTGGTAATGCATGTGGGAGTTAATGTGGGTGCTAATGCGGGATGGGCACAGTTCATGACGGAAGCAACACCAGATGAAGGGTTCTTTGAGGGAGAAGCAGAAGTACAGGCTGTGGACTCAGATTCAGACTCAGATGCAGGGGATGAGGAGCAGGACGTTGGGGAATATTTAGAATATGCAGGGGAAGAAATAGATGAGGAACTAGAGGAAGAGTTGGTGGAAATAAGGGAAAATTCGGAAGAAGGGAAGCAGTTAGATGAAGAATGGGAGCATAGGAATGAGTTGGCATTGAGGGTAGGTGAAGAAAAAGAGAAGTTTAGGAAGACAGGGATACAGGACGATTTTGATAGAATGCAGGAATGGGTAAGGAAGGCCGACCAGCAGGCGAAAAAAGTGGAGGAAATGTCAGAGGCATATTATAAGATCATAGAAGGGATAAGAGCAGTAAAGATAGAGGAAAAGATAAGGAAGAATATGATGGAGTGCTAGGATGTACTGTGTCCGCTTTCTTGTCCAGGTTCTGCCCGATATATAGAATTATATGTAAACTAATTGCAATCAGAAAGAGTTAAATAAGGTTGGGCGCGCGATGGTAACTTCGTATCTAATCCAAAAGCGATTAGGGAAGGCCGTTAAGAGTGGTGCGCGACGCCGCCAGTTCTGTGTTAAAGAATGATATAAGTTTATATATAGTTGAAGTTAGGGGTGGCGGCGCGACACCGCCAGACCTGTGTACGAGGATGACATAAATTTATATATAGTTTAAAATTGGGGAAAGCCGTTGTGTGTGCGCGCGACGCAGCCAGACCGGTGAGACTAGTGTAGATTTATAATTAGTTGTACGATGCGTGAAGGGCGCGCTGCCAGACCAACACGGTAGCTCAGTCAGGTTTCTACCCCGGTGTGAGCGATGGTATCAGGTATATATATATTTATATATATATTTATATATATATGTGGAGGTCGGTTGACCGTTGTGTGTGCGTGTTGTAAGTTGAAACCGCCAGAGCCAAACGATAGCCCAGTGTGTGAGACTGCTAGAAATTTATATGTTATTAAATTTGGTTAGTCCGTTGTGTGTGCGTTTTATAAGTTGAAACCGCCATAGCCACACGATAGCCCAGTGCACGAGGCTGAGCGAAATTTATATGTTATTAAATTCGGCGCTCAGTCATTTCTTGTCCGATTCGCGTTAGAATAACGTATTTCACGTTAGATTAACGTATTTAATACTAAAATAACGTATTTAATATGTAATGGTAAATTAACGTATTTTATTGGTAAAATAACGTAATTAATGGGAAAACAACGTATTTGGCCGGAAAATAACGTGTTAGCGTCGAAATAATGTATCGGCGGGAAAAGAACGTGTGTGGCGTCCAAATAACGTATTTGGCGGGAAAATAGCATGTTTGAGTAGCTGTGTGGGTGTTGGGATAAGTGGGGGCTGAATCAGAGAGGCCAGTCATTGTTATAGATATCCGGCAGGGGTCGGCCTTTGTGGGTGCTAGGATAAGTGGTGACACGCCGCAGTTGCGTCACCACCATCTGACAGATCTAAAACAATAGGCTGTGTGGGTGTGGGATAAGTGGGGGTGGCGTCAGAGAGCCCGGGCACTGTTATCTCCAACCGGCAGTGGTCGGTCAGTAAGTCTGTGTGGGTGTTGGGATAAGTGGTGACGCGACCCACCCTTTGTAACTGCAACCGGCAATTACACCACCCACTGGCCTTGTAAACAAGTTGAATGGGTGTCTGAGTGTGTGTGTGTACAGGTGGTGACGCGACCCACCCTTTGTAACTACAGCCAGCAATTACACGGTCTGTGTGTGCAGGTGGTGACGCGACCCACCCTTTGTAACTACAGCCAGCAATTACACGGTCTGTGTGTGTGAGTGGTGACGCGACCCACCCTTTGTGACTGTACCCAGCAATTACACCAACCACCATTGTGTGGATGCCGACATAGAAAACTGTGTGTGTGTAGGGGACTTTAGATAAAATACTATAGTGAGGAAAGAGAGGTAGTGAACCTTAATATACATCGATTTATACTTTGTTGAAGTATGTCGACAGGTTAATTGAAGTTAGTGAACATTAATATACATCGATTTATACTTTGTTGAAGTATGTCGACAGGTTAATTGAAGTTAGTGGACATTAATATACATCGATTTATACTTTGTTGAAGTATGTCGACAGGTTAATTGAAGTTAGTGAACATTAATATACATCGATTTATACTTTGTTGAAGTATGTCGACAGGTTAATTGAAGTTAGTGAACATTAATATACATCGATTTATACTTTGTTGAAGTATGTCGACAGGTTGATTGAAGTTAGTGGACATTAATATACATCGATTTATACCTTGTTGAAGTATGTCGACAGGTTAATTGAAGTTAGTGAACATTAATATACATCGATCTAGATTTATTTTTGAATTATATCGGGACATATATTTTGTTTGAAAAATATTGACGGGGTTGTACAAGGGTACGTCGATGTGTATTTATATGGAAAGATATCGATAGATATAGGGTAGTTGCACTCAACCTTGGTGGATGCCGACATAGAAAAGTGTGTGGATATTTATTTTTGTTTTTGAAATATATCAACAACCGGCAGGGATCGGAGGGTGTGTAGGGGTGTGGCCGACGCGCAGCAGTGACGCAACCCACCCGGGAAGTTAAAGGGGCATAGTCCAAGGGTTTGGAGTTTCTCTCAATTTCAGAGATAAAAACATATTAGATTGTTCATTGTAATATGCCTTGCCTTGGGGGTAACCTTGTGAATTGCCGTTTGGGGGATGTTGAGATGGAAACATGCTAAGGTAATTTTGGCATGCTGGCCAATACACTATCACCATAGGCTTGTGCAGTAACAGGTTCTAGTAATCTACTCAACAGTATGCCCTTATATGAGACAACAAATGTTTTGCACCAGCATCTGAGTTAAATATGTGGAATCAAATCTAGATGGTTGGTTTGGTTTTGAGAAATATTGTGTGTTGTTACAGGAGTGTGCAGCTTTAAAAGTAGTGGGGGCTGTCCCATTAGAAAGGCGACCCACCCTGACTGTGTAGGGAGGCCGCACGCAGCAGGAAGGCAGGGGTCTGGGTGTGTGTGGGGGTGTGTGACTGACGCGCAGCAGTTACGCAACCCACCCTTTGCATCCAGCCAACACTGATACTGGTGTCGGGAAATCAAAGAGGCCTGACTGTGTCTGAGTGTGTGTGTGTAGGGGTGTGAGCCAAAAGCAGCAATTACACCAACCACCATATGTATAGAAGGAAATAGTACGTCGATATATATTTGTCTTAATATATATTGATAGTTAGGTGGGAATTGTGCACCAGTACGTCGACATATATTTATTTTTGA